>JAOYMU010000098.1:25075112-25088406 GCA_025802295.1 Psammodynastes pulverulentus
TATTTATTGTATTTTAACGATTGTTCATGCGCTTTATCTGTTTGTTACCCGCCCCGAGTCCCTCTGTGGAGATGGGGTGGGCTATAAGTCCGAAGTAAATTAAATTAAATTAAATTAAGGAAGATACTAATTGCCTATCTCTTCTTTAGAACATTGACAAAAAGCCTATCCTGTAGGGATGTAAATAAGACTAAAACTTCTGGCCAAGCAAATTGTGGTGTTGAGAACCACAAGAAAAAACTATCATTCAATACTACATGATGTAAGACCAGGCTGCTCACTGGAAGCATTAATAAAAAAAAGCCAATGCTTAAATACTTTGGACACTTAAAATGAAAATGTCAGAGTCACTGGAGAAGAGCCTGATGCATGGAAAAATCAACGGTACCAGAAAATTAGACAACAGGGCTAGATGCTATCACTGGTGATACAAGAGTGAACTTACAGGAACTCAGCGTAGCAGTTCCAATTGCCTATCTCTTCTTTAGAACATTGACAAAAAGCCTACACTGTAGGGGTGTAAATAAGACTAGATCTTCTGGCCAAACAAATAGAGTTTATCAATTGCTATGATCTAACTATGTGGGTTTAGTTAAATTAATAAGTCTATTAGCTGGTCCTTAGGGCAGAGAACCAGTTGTTAAATTATTTCAATCCCACCACCAGCTAGATGCTATCACTGGTAACACAAGAATGAACTTATAGGAACTTAATGTAGCAGTTCTGACACACAGGGAAAAATAATAATATTCATCATATGAAGAAACAATGGCAGGAGTGAACAAGAAAATGACTACATTGGAGAGTCGAAAAGAAAGAAGCTATGATAAACTATTTCCATGTGGTGCCAAGAAAGCAATACGTACGGGTGTATTAAAAAGTCCCAAAAAGTTGAATTCAAATAGAGGTACCTGTGGAAGGCCTTCAAGAAGAAGAACTTAAAACAACAATAACAACGATGGAGGACTGGAAGAAAAGGGACCCAATTAGTTACTGAAGAATAAACTTTCCCATGGATATTTGAAAGTGCTCAGATAGGCAAAAGGCCAAAAGGAAAGGAATTGGTCATCAGCTATTACTAAAAAAAATAAAGTGCAAATAAATTCAATGGAAATTCTGCCATAACAGGTTCCTTAAAAGTGAAATTAACCTCAATAAACCCAATTTGCTGGTTGAATCAGCAAACTGATATAATATTAATTTATGCTATCGATTTATGATATCAAAGGATGGAATCTTTAAGTTAAACTTAAGAGAATTTAAAGAATAAGCAGGAACCTGAATTTTTGCACTGTAGTTCCATGTTACTGTACTACTTTGGAATTTGTTTTTAAACCCCAATGCCACAGAGGCTAGAGTTTAAAGTACTTTAGGGAGTAGTAACTATCCTGCAAGAGGCTTTATTTCCAGGCAGAAGATGGTTCTAGGTCTGAGCTGCAAACAAGATCAGCTTTATTGGTCTGAAGCTTAAGCCAAGGGGCCATTAAGAAAGCTTGTGCTTAGGGCAGAACGGAAGAAAATCCTGAGTTAATGAGACCCAAGGCTGTTTAGCCAGGTAGGCCCTGACTATTGCTTCCAGGCAGCATACAAACACACCAGGCTCTCAGACTCCACTGAACAACATAGATCCAGGAATTTGAAAGAACAACTTGCTTTAATTTTGTGTCTGTATTTTCAGTCTCCTTGGAAAAAGCCTAATCCATTTTGCTAGTTTCATGCTTAATCATGTACACACAGGCCAGGATCTCAAAACGTATTGCCAAAACATGTAAGTTGGGGTGTGGAGCTGCAAGTCTGTCTTCTCCATCCGTAATGCTCTTTTTCCTGTTTAAAAAGAAAAATCAGCCCGCCTTAAGGATCGTTGAGCTATTCTAGGATTAGAATATTCTTGAACTTTACTGTAAATCAACAGATAAGCCGTCTTCCCCCTTTGCCAGCCAACCTGGTGCTAAGATTCAGCTCAGTTTCTCAGGGATTGGGACTGCTGGTAGCCAAAGAAAAATGAACATAAAAGTGCAATTCCCAGGCATGCCTGCAAGTCTTAGTTCACACAGCAACACAAAGTCTCTTGCTTGCTGCTTTCTCTATTTCTTTTCAAGGCAGCTCCCGTTGCCTCCCCCTTCCTAAATACACAGTTTCCCTCTTGAAGTCATGCAAGCAATAGACCTGATTCCATGCAAATAGTGCCCTTTCAAAATAAGTGTGTGTATGTGTGTGGGGTCTTCTTACAAAGAGTTACTTATCTTGATGTCTTACCAAGTTATACTCCTCTTTGAAGTCAGTGGAATTTACTTCACGAGTAAATATGTTTAGGCACAGCTGAAAAGTTCCCGAACTGTACACATCTGAGTTGGACAAAGTCCTACTGGATTCAGTTGGTGTAGATCTGAACAATATTTTGCTTTTTGTCCCCAAAATGAAACAAAGCAACACGGGTGTGGGCATCTTTGTGCATGCACATGCAGTGTATAGGTTCAAAGAGTTAAATTAAAAAAAGAAAAAATGAAGATCGGGAATTGGGGAGGCACATTGGAAGGATAGGGACAACTAAGCTTTGGTAGCTGCCTTTGGAAAACTTTCTCCCAGCGAATAATTATACCATAAAATAACGTCTAAATGCTCACAGGATGGTGGATTTTGAGAGGGAAAGTTGCATTGTTCCCCACCTATTTTATATGGGCAGCATCCAAGAGCTATTTTTCTCATTTGCCCAACTACATTCCCACTTAAATTGCTTGTATGAAAGCTGGTAAGGATCACAACGTTTTATGTATTTATTTATCAAATTTATGTGCCGCTCATCTCATGGTTGAAGGCAGTTTTGAGTGGCTTACAACATTATAAATGTAGGGATGTAAAAACAGTTATAAGTATAAAAACAGATTAAAATTAAAAAAAACATTTAAAAAACCTAAAAAAATAAAACCCCAAACAAATCAAGCTAGCCCCCTCCTTGATGGCTTTCAGAAAGTTATTAAAACCTGAGCTTTTCTGGCATGCATCCCAATGATTTTCACCCATGAGCTTTCTTTTGCTTTTTATTTCTTACCGTGACGGCGTATGTGGTCGGCAATTTATTTCCTAGTTTTAGTTCTTCTCTAAATCGTTTGCATTTTTACCATGGATGGTTTCTAAATTAATTTATTAATTAATTTTCATATGTTGCGCACCAGCAAGAGCTGTAAGATTGCGATGGGATTCACAATAAATGAATGAATGCATAAATAAATTTCCAATAGAAAAGCTACTTGGATCCCCTGGAGCAACTGAATAATAACTCTACCCGTTGTGCACAGTAAAATAGTTGTCTGGAAAGGGCCTAAGTAAAAAGGGAACACCAAGACCTGGCATACCTGTTAATTGATCCCAATTAAAACTGGGGCTTTGGGAATGCAGCATAATATGATTTACCAACCTTTAATGTAGCAAATTTCTGTCATTGCATCATATCTACTCAGGAGCTAATTTCATTGCATGCCAACTATCAAAGACAATTAAACATTATTACATCTCAGTTATTATACTTAATATCATTACACTGGCTTTCAAATTTAGATGAAAAACATTTGATTAACTTTCGCAAACATTCAGAAAATACCTAGTAAGCCTTAAACATCCCACTATTTTTCTCCAGAGGGATATTTCAAGGAGTAAATTTACTTTAGCTCTGGTTCAAATCCTTTTCTGAGTTTTAAGTCACTTGGTGTTTCTGGATACTGAACACACCTGGGTATAGGTGTCATGCCCAATTGCACACATTCATTACAATGTCTGAAGACGGTACGTTTTAAGGGGCTGGAACCAAGTGCTCCTAGTAAGAAGGACTCTCTTTCTCAGTGACTAGCTGAATTTCTTGCAAGAGACAATAAGATTGGAGATTGCCCTCAGCTCCTCATCAATAACATAAAAATAAACGCTTAATTCTTAAGCAATCACATGCAAAAACATCAAGGTCTTATGAGATTTTGGTTTACTCATGCAAATCTCATTCATTTCACATTTCCCAGGATTTTAGCTCTTGGGGAGTGGAATATCCATCCATTAAGGAATATACTATATCTAGTCATCTTTCCTGAAGAATGATTCAGTTGTGACATTGTGGAAAATTAAAATGGAAAGAAGATCTAGATGTGAAACTTACAGTATATGGGCAGAAAAAGTTACCCAAAGATAACAGGTGCCCCGACTAATTCCACACTCCTTTGTTAAAATCAAAATTATTATTGTACTCATGGTCATCCTAGGATCTTGTGTGGGTGTGTTCCTAAGTTTGCTATTAATGCTGAATGGTGATAGAGATGGGGCTGCATTTGGTCCCAAAAGATTTTTAGTCTACGTTGCCCAGATTTCCCTGATACGAAAAGGTAGTTTGCTAACTTAGCTAATCATGTTCAGTACATGGGACAAACTAAATGTGATTTCTCCTAAGGGCTCTGCAGATGTTAAAAGAAATCCTTCAAGTACAGTTTTCATTTAGAGTTCTTTTTAGAATAAACAATAAAAGGGTGATTAAACTTTTGATTTAAAAAAAAGAACTAAGGGCCAGATAAATTTTAAATAAAATTTTGGAATTCATTATGCAGAATTCTTCCCATAGGAATTTTGTTTTGTTTTGAATTATTATTATTATTTTTAAACATAAAGGCGTAGCTCTTTAAAAATTGGATATTAGGGGGAACTAGAGAGAATTTAAAAATTATAATTAAAAAAAACCATTCAAACTCAATTATAGAATGAAGCAAAATATTTTAACATTGAACATATTGAAGGATATTTTTGAACAATAGATCTAAAAGTTAATTTGAGTTCCATATGTTTTTATAGGCAGACACTATTTCAAAGATGTTATGGAAGAAGAACAAGTTTTACCTGACAAGATCTAACTGATTTGAAAGTGAATTTCAAAATGACAGGCTACAAGAATGACATTGGGGGGGGTATCTTACACTGGACATACAAAAGAAACAGATTAGTGTCTTAATAGTTAAAGGGATACAGAAATAATAATTTTTAAAAAATACAAGAGAATGACTTGTATAATTTTCCTAAATTGGATTTACAAAAGAGCCATATTGAATTTACAAAAGTTTCAAGAATTTTGTGAGAAGAAAAATTAAAGAAAAACATGAAAATAAATCAGTTCTACACTGTTTGATAGAACTAAAGTATGAAGTAAAAGGAAGGAATATAAAGTAGGCTTATTTAATCAAGGTTAAAATAAAGATGTTATCTCTGGTAATCCTTAATGGACTTTTGCTAACATCACGACTAAAATTATGAGGCTTTATGGACTGATTTATAGATAAAAGATGGGAAATGGGAAGAAGACATAATTTGTTGAATTTTAAGAGAAAGTGATAAGTTACTAACTTGTTTTTATTTGTATGAAATGAGAAGTCATTTTTTTATATTTTTCTTTTCTTTTTCCTCATTATATTCTTATCTTTTTCTTTTTTTCTATTTCTTCAATTTTTATTTTTAATTTCTGCAACTTTTATTTTTTCTTTTTATTCTATTTTTTCATTTGCACTAGTTTTCATCATTGCAAGTGTAATTTTTAATAAAATTGCTATTAAAATGTATTCTAATTAGATCACATTTTGCAGCTGAAGGTTCCAAAGCATACACAACTTCATCAAAATAAACAAGAAATAAGTTTTTTGATGAGCCTCAATAAATCCCAAGAAAAATAAAAAATTCTGCAGATTCATTTGGGAAACAGAAAGAAGGGTACAGCTTATGCAGGTGGACTAAAAACCATACAAGCAAAACGAAAATGAGAGGAGAAATTAGAGGAAAGTTTTTGTGCAAATATATTCTGTTTTAGGGCATGTCTACTTTGCTGAGCATTTATCTTGATTTTATGTGAATGTAATCCGCATTTTGCTTGTGGCATCAGCAGAAAGCACAACTAGGAATTGGTGTAACCTTTGAGTGATCAATGTTGAAACCATCCCGGATGAGATTATTAACTCTATTTATTACATATAACAAAAAGTCTGTGTTTGAAACCTCACATTAACTTCCATAAAACGTGCTTTAGGCTAGCTGGGTGTCTGCCAGACCTTACCATGTCCTTGTATCTCTTGTTTTCGTTCATTGTCAGATGACTATTTTCAAGTGAGCTGATTTTCTGCCTTCAGTTTGCCCTTTCTTTATTGCACTGCAATATGGATGTTGGATAAAAGCCCTTATGCCTTCTGATATTTTACCACTGAAAACAATAGAATGCTTGTACACTCCACATTTCCTACCCTGGATTGCCACGGGAGTACCATCCTCTCCAGCGTCGCTAATTGAAAGCCCAGATTAACTTTCTCTATTACACAATATCTAGTTAGTATACTCTAGTCTAGACTTAAGAGCCAGAAAGTGGCAGTTCTTTCAGTTAGGGATATTAAAAAGATATCATTGCCCTTACATTGCACATATTATATAAGTGTGTGTGTGTGTGTGTGTGTGTGTGTGTGTGTGTGTGTGTGTTTAACTGCAGGATATAAAATTGTATAATCTGGGATTGCAAGTGGTTTAATGTTATTGTGTTCGCATCCCTAGGGGAAGATGGAGAATCATGAGTGGTGCAAATAGGTAATCATAAGACTGGTGTGACTATTTTGTTGCGTGTATATTGCCACATTGGCATCACTGCAGCTAGCTGCAAACACATTTCTATATAACTGTGTGATGCCTAGGATGCAAATCAGGACTATCAAAAAAGCAATCAAGAATTTCATTCAGGAAGATAAACAAGAGAATCATGGAGTCTTTTACTATATTTTTGAGTATTTGGAGGGCAAAAGTTTGTAAAGAGAATACTGTATATTACCTATGTCCCCTTATTCTGAGGATACATACATACGTTTAGCTGAAGTAGTAAGCTGTGTTAAGAGAGTAGTATCCATTACCCACAACATAGAAATTTCCTGGTGGCAGATTGGGAAGGGGTTGGTTCAATTCATCATCCCAATCTAATTCCTTGCCTAATAGTATGGCTGGTCCCATTGGGTTTACAGAAGTGGTGGGATTCCCAAAAAAATTACTACCGGTTCTGTGGGCATGGTTTGGTTGGCATGGCAGGGGAAGGATACTACAAAATCTCCATTCCCTCCCCATTCCTGGGGGACAGTTATTACCGGTTCTCCAAACTACTCAAAATTTCCACTATTGGTTCTCCAGAACTGGTCAGAACCTGCTGAATACCACCTCTGGCTTACAGAACTCTCTAATCAAACTGCAGGATCTTTTGCAACAATATGTGAATCCGGGCACTATACAAGAGTCCTTTTCAAGATGGTGTTTTCCAAATGTATTGGATTTCAACTCCCAATATTTTAATTAGTAAGGATTGCATCTGCTCGAATAGCATTCTGGGAGGGCGATGCTATCAGTACTCTTAAGTGTAGTGGTAAATGGGAATGGTCTTGTCAGGTGGGAGAGATGGCCAGGCTGAGCCCGAGGGTGGGATCAAACACGTCATCTCCTATAGACTTTGGGAGACAGGAGGAAGAGCCGCTGCCTGGACAAATCAACCTAGGCTTATAACATTGAAGTCTGAAGGGTTGAGATGGAAAGAGCCAAGAGCCACCCTAGTTTTCACGAAAGTAAAAATAGAGAAGGGGAGAGATACTTTCAGACTTGCAAGGTTATCTTATTGTAACTTTGCAATTAAGTTAGTACTTACGGTCGATGCTTCTTGTCTGGTCTACCTCAAAGGGCAGCAATCCCATCCAAAGCCATGCAATTTCTTCAGTTCTAATCATGGAATATAGATCTTTTCAGAGACATCACAGCATCAGAAGAGGGGAAGTTTAATTCTTCCATTATAGATGTTGACCTTGCATGCTATAATTAAAGTTGTAAAGAAGCCTCTTGTTGGTACTGTTTTCAAACAGCTCAACGGGGTTTGCAATCACATTTTGTAATGGCGGCCACCAAACTGGAAACTCATGAAAGATAAATGTTACTGATTTCTCCTTGTCACTCTAATTATTTATAGTTGATCCATTTTTTGCAGCCCTAAGTCTTAGAATGAGATAAAATATTACTTCCTCTAGTAGAGGCAATTGGTTTAGTATTAGTTGCTAGGGAACTGAGTTGATACTGTTACCCTTCTATCCTGTTAGCAGATTTCCCACAGGTATCTGGGTAGCCTCTGTCAAAACCAAGGCAGGGTGCACTTCTGGCTGTTCCAGGACACGTCCCATAAAATACCTGTTCCAGGTAATGGGGAGGAAAGCTATGAGACAATGTGAAGTATTTTACACTGGAGAATCACATCACTTCTATCACTGAGGAGAATTGTGTTCCGTTTGTGACATGAAACATCTCACCCAGGCAAAGCCATCCCACCTCACATAGACCTATGGGAAACAAAGTGGTGGACTAGAGCAGGGGTCTCCAACCTTGGCAACTCTAAGACTTGTGGACTTCAACTTCCAGAATTCCTCAGCCAGCAGATCCCTGGACTAGAGAGCCTTTGGGTCTAATGCAGCAAGACTCCTGAGGTGGCTTTTTTAATTAGGAGAGTCCCTTTGATTTGATTCAACAGTTACATCCATAAACATTTTCTGCAGTAGGAAAAAGTATCTGCCTATTTGACTAGTTAGGGCATGCAAGTAAGTATACAAGTTTATAAATATTAATAGTTAGAAATCAAATTTATTTTGTTTTCATTGCTTTTCATTAAACTTGTTTTTAAGAACTGCTCTGATATTCAGAAATTCAGAACCCATATAGCTCAACTGAATTGTCAACTTGGACTTCTCAGCCAAGCTGCTAAAGCTCATATATGACAACACTACCGAACACGGATTTGTGAAACTGTGACTTCCTAGAGCAGGGGTCTCTTGGCAACTTTAAGACTTGTGAACTTCAACTCCCAGAATTCCTCAGGAATTCCTGAGGAACTCTGGGAGTTGAAGTCACAAGTCTTAAAGTTGCCAAGATTGGAGACCCCTGTCCTAGAGTGATGCCTATAAACCCCCCAAATAAAATTAACTTAAAATACATAAAGCAACTGAAATCTTACATAATTATTATCCTCTCATACAAGTTCTGGTGGTATGTTTGGAAGGCACAACTTATTTGATTAGCTCTCAAGTCCACTGAGTATACAAATAAAAGCAGACTACAGGTCTGGCAATCTGGCTGGTCTGGGAGTGATTTGTAACTTCTGGATATTAAATGGGATTATTGGACCTAGCGGAGACGTGGTGTCTGGGAAGATTTATTTCCCAAGAGTGCAAAAGAAGCTGAGGCCTTTATTCATATGTATCCAAGCCATGTGGCCAAATGGCTGCAATTATCTTTTAAATGCCAGAAAAATTACAGAGGTCATGACATACTGGGGCAGGGGATGCAGATACCAGGTGAAGTATCTGGAAGATGGATGCCAAAATCCTAGTTAGAGGTGGATCGGGGATGTGAAGACCTAGAGCAGGGTCCCCAACCCCCGGGACCCAGCCTATTCAGAACTGAGCCATGCAAATGGCAGGTGAGTGCATGCACCCAGCTGCATTTGTGCAAGTAGCAAGCACTTGTACATGCATGTGAAGCACTATTTGTGCAAGCGGCAGGCCCACCGCTTGCACAAATGGTGCTTCACACACACATGCAAGTGCCCTCTGCTTGCACAAATGCAGCTGCATGCCTGCCTACCGCTCACACGGAACCATTTCCTCTCTCCCCCCGCCAGTCTGCAAAACCAGAAAGGTCAGGGACCACTGACATAGAGGGCTTCTGGGATATGAGGTTTTGAGACCTCCAGCCATTCATACCCAGGGTTCTGCCATTGTGCTACAAGACTGAGGATTGACTGCTGGCATTCTCTGTGTGTCACTTACTGGTTAGCTCCGACTGAACAATAATTAGTTGAAGATGCTCTATGGGGGTTCCTGGCTTGCAAGCACATAGGCAATGTCACATTAAAAGAACCTGGAGGTCTGTAGAAGATGAGAGAACTATGTGGGGGGGGGAAATCAGAGGTCGGCAATGATCCTTCCCAGTAGGAAGGGAGATGATCTGGTAAACCCCCTTGACATCATTTCTGACTGGGAGAACAGTGGTGGGATTCAAATAATGTAACAACTGGTTCGCCCAGTGTCAAGTTGGCTGTTGTGGGAGACGTGGCCCATCCCTGTCCTCCAACTCTGCCGCACAAGTGGGACAAGCCAGGGGTCTCCAACCTCAGCCACTTTAAGACCTGTGGACTTCAACTCCCAGAATTCCTCAGCCAGAAGACCAGGGGTCTCCAACCTTGGCCATTTTAAGACCTATGGACTTCAACTCCCAGAATTCCTCAGCCAGCAGACCAGGGGTCTCCAACCTTGGCCACTTTAAGACCTGTGGACAGCCAACCTGACCCTGGGCAAACCGGTTGTTAAACTACCCCGCCACACTATCAAAGTGGATCCTGGGCGCTGCGCTGTGCTGTGCTGCAATGGAAAAACAGGCAACAGAGCGGCTGGTACAAGGGAAGGAGGAAGAGCAGGGAGAAGAGGGAAAGCGGCCTTCTCCTTCCCTTGCATTGGCCTCTCCTTCCCTTGCATTGCCCTCTCCGTAGCCCGTTTCTCCATTGCAGTGCAGTGCAGCGCCCAGGATCCATTTTGATACCAGTGTATATGTATGTGTGTGTGTGGGGGGGGGGGGGTTAACAACCAGTTCATGTGAATGGGTGCAAACCGGCTGGATCCCACCACTGGCTCTAGGCCTTGGGCACAGGTATATCCTGTGCAATGCCCCATTTTCCCCATATAGTTGAGATTTTAAAGTGAGGGAGAGAATCAAACTATATGTTTTATGACTTCCACTGTCAGCTTGGAATCCAACAACAAGTAGGTTGTTACTTGGAATGCTGACATCCACATTTAAAAAATAATAATAAACCAACCGGCTAGGATTAATTTGAAGGACAAGTATCTAGTGAATCCCCTTTTTGGAATGGGGATTAGAGTCCTGTAGTAGCTGCGAGTTGAAAATTACCACTCTATTTGCCATCTATTAATAGGTGTACCATTTCGACACTTACAAATTAAGGAGAACCAACTCATGGAAAATGGAGAGCTTAGACTTTATTCCAGAAGTCTTGTGCACATGATCTGTTCAAAGAGATGGCAAGTGGACTTTGTTTTGCCTTCACCAATACCACTGGGACATACACACAGAGAGTGAATTAATTATCAGGCTGCGTCCTGAGGGTTGGGGACCCATGCTCTGTCTTCACATCCTGATCCACCTCTATGATTTTGGCATCTGTCTTTAGAGATTAAGATAAAGCTGCAGGTTGCTCACACTGATTATATTCCATTCCCTTTCTTTTCTTGGAATTAAAGCTGAAACTGTGGCAGTTATGGGATCAACCATGACGTGCTCTTCATTTTTATATCTGCTGATATATGGAGCCAGATTCCTATCTGCTCTTTTCCAGGATGGGCAAGAAAAGATAGCCAAATGTCTGAGAGTTGATACGGATCTCAACCATAAAAGGCATTAGAATACCTGTCTGTTAGATTTATACCTCATGAAATTCCTATCAATATGTTCTTCCAGAAAGACCATCTGTCCACCTGCGTGCAACCTTCATGTAAACTAATCCCTGACAGCTGCCCTCATTATTACACTAAACTACCAGTGCTAATATGGCTGTCCTGTGTCTATGGAGGTTCTCAATCATCCAGGTCCAAAAAGTGCTTTTCTAAAAGGCAACTGGACTTCCTTGGCTTTTTTTTTTCTTCTTTGAAAATATTTCACTTCTCTTCCAAGAAGCTTCTTCAGTTCTGACTGAATGGAATGGTTTACTGTATATTCTTTACAGTCATCTGGTCATTAGCTCTCTGAGAGTCATTGAGGCCACTTGGGAGTTTATCTGTATCCTCAGAGTCACCTGAATCAGAGTGCAAGTGGGTGTGGCACCTTCTTGGGACCGCTGAAAAGTCTGTGTTGTAGACAACTTAGTGTCACGAGTGTGGAAGTTTCCGGAGAGCTGGTGAAGTCAGAGTTTTGATTTTCTTTCTGCAGCTCAGTTCAATTCAAGAAGGTACAATTATTAAGCTGATCTCAGGGGTTATAATCCCTTGCTAATTGCTACCTATTAATTCATTTCTCAGTTATATAATAACTGCTGATAATATTTGGAGACAACAATTCTGTTATTTTCAGGTTATCGGTTTATCTCATTGCAGGAAAACTTTGGAATGGAATAATCAATCAACCTGTGCTTCTTCAGTGAAGAACTAGGAAACTGATGCTACATACAAGAGCTAGAAATCTCTTAGAAAGCTGGGCTCATCGCTGTTTTTTTCCAGCTGATTTCCAAAATTCCCCACTTGCAGCCACATGTGTGCTGCAAAATTTCAGATAAACGTGCTGTGTATAATCTCCTATATTCTGCAGGTTTAGCCTTCTTTCCTTTTGTCTTTTTGTTCCTTGGTCTTTTGGCCAAATGACTTTTAATGAACAGTGGCTAGATATTGTTTCTTAACATATTGTAGTGTCCCCACTGTAGCGTTATATTTGTTCAGAATTCAGACCAGATACTAAGTTGATCTTTGAAGCCATTTACAGGAGAACTAAAAATATGCAAACGTAGAGTATCCTGAGACTTGGATGACTGCTTAGAACACAAATCAAGTTTAAATACTGATTCATCTTCTACATGCAATTTCAAGAAGGCTTATGAAAGATATAAATCACACTGGAATGTGATGTTTAGTTCTGAAATGCTTTGCGTCATTGAAATCTGATACTATGTGATATCATTTTTTTCTTTGATGTTTGAATAATATTTTGACACCTCTTCTGTATCCATTTTTAAGTGGACAGAGAAGACACCAATTCTATTCTAATTAGGTATCTGAAGCAAGGCTTTGCTTCCCAAATGTGTATCAGACTTTGATCTTATTTTAAGTAATTAAGTCACACAACGATTCATCAGAGAGAGGTATGAATGCTAAAGGATGAAAAATAGAGGCACAGAACAACCAAAATCATCCTATGTGGCAAGCAAGCATTCTCACAGGGATTCTCTCTTAATATACTTTTTAGACTTGAATCTTACTGAAGACACTTCCAGCTTGGCCAGATCATATAACAGAATTGAAATCTAAAATGGAAGTTCCCTCATGCTCAGGGAGCAACTCCTGCTGCCTAGTTTCACCAACATTTATTTATTTATTTATTTATTTGTTTGTTTGTTTGTTTGTTTGTTTGTTTGTTTGTTTGTTTGGTCGGTTGGTTGGTTGGTTGGTTGGTTGGTTTGTATACCGCCCCATCTCCGAAGACTTGGGCGGTTCACAGC
>JAOYMU010000098.1:25123537-25133939 GCA_025802295.1 Psammodynastes pulverulentus
GGAGCACGTGACGACAGCTCCGAAAAGGTGCCGGAACGCCGTTCCGCTGAGCTCCGGCTCAAAAAAAGCCCTGCCTACCACTATACAGTTCTCTTTATCTTTCTTGATCTCTTGGCCACTTTGGGTATATGTTACATTGGGAAATGAGATTAAAATGGCAAATACAGTCCATAACTATATGCAAGGTGAATAACTTTAAGGTTAAAAAAATCCAGGCTCACATACATAGCAACAGCTAAGCTAGCAAAAATGATTGGAGAAGAAAATCATATGGTAAAGGTGGACATGGAATCAATATGTCAAATAACTGCAGCTGCTGTGGAAAATGCAAGTTCTGTATTGGGGTTCAACATAATTTTTTTTTAAATCAAATTGGCAATATAACACCTCGGTGATGTGACCACACTTGGAATATTGCATATAATTTTGGTTTGCATCTCAAAAAGGACATTGCAGATCTTTTAGATGGAAAATCTCTAGGTGGTAAGAATTATAACTTAGGGGTGGAGGGTAAACCTAAAAAAAGGAGTGATATAATAATGAATTATAAAATTATATCAAGTATGGGAAAGAAGAGGAGAATTTTTATTCCCTAGATTTATCCATTGGAGCTGAACAGAAACATAGAAGGAATATTGATGCTACTTACTTTTAATCTATAGAACAATCTACCAATATAGATATAAAAAGGGTTACCAACTTTAGACACTTTAAGAAAGGGATTAGGCAGATTAATGGAGGATAATGCTTATCATTGGCAACTAATCATGATAATTATATACCTCCCTAATACAGTAAGCTTCTCACTTCCACAAGAACACAAGCAGGAAGAAGTTTCTTGCATTCAGGTTGCCCTTGAACTGGCAATTGTAGCAGAAAAATGCTTGTCTATATAGGCTTTTGATCTGATCCAACATAGCATAATCTGGCAATTAACACTAGGTTTGGGGAGGTGGAAAAAGAGAAATAAGATAGTATACCATACAACAAGCAAATATTCTTTTATTTATTGAAAGAATTTATGTATCATTCCTCATAAAGTATCTCCAAGGCAGCTTATAATCAAATTTAAAAACAAAACACTAAGTTAAAATGATTAATTAAAAATAACACTTGTCAAAACATGTATCTTAATTTGGGTGAGAGGAAAAGAAACCTTGTCTAAGGTTGCAAAGATGTACTTTCCAGAATAATTTAGCTATGTCACAGGTGTTCCTTCAATATTAAGGGGAAAATTCATATCTTATATGTAACATATAATGCAACATATTTTTGAGAGTCTAATTTTCCTGGTGATATTAGCTGTTTCCTTTTCTATAAACTGTTTTAGAGCTCATAGTTAGTATCCTGTGGAATGATTGTTTTCAATGTCCATGTTTCTATTTCCATGCTGGTTGACTGATTAGATGCCATGATGTTATTTTTGATTCCTAGCAATCAACCATGGAGATTTTCATGGAGAAAATCTATCCTCATCTGGTCTTTCAGGTATTTCAACACTATTTTCATTGCTATTGTAACTGAGCCTTTGCTGCTGGTCATTCTTTTTTTCTCTTTCCTTCCATCTTTCCCAGCATTAGATTATTTTCCAGAAAGGTAGGTCCCTACATAGTATGTCTGTAGTAGCATTATTTTAGTTGGTCATTTGTACCTTGAGTAACAACTCCAGATTGACTGTATGATTAATCATGGGCTTATTTTCTTGGCTGTCCACAGTATTCTCAGGAGTCTTCTCCAACATCAGTGTTCAAAGGCATAATTGCTCTTCTTATCCTGCATCTTCAAAGTCCAATGTTTGTTGCCATTGAGTGTCAAAGGAAATACAGTGTGTGTACAATTCTGATCTTCATAGATGCAGACACATCATGGCATTTGAATATCTTTTTCAAGGCCTTCATATGGCTGTTCCAGTAAATTCTATATTATCATCAACTAGAGACATTAGTTTTTGCTATGAAACAAAAGAAATCAAAGACTACAGAGGTTTCGGGATGCCCCACTGAGGTCACAAGTCTTTTCTCCCCATGGAGCAAAAGGTATTTCCAACTCCTCATCTATGCTGCCTCCTGCATGCACTCTGACAGGTTCTTGATCAGCTGGGTGGCATTTTGGATCTGCAAGCCACCTTGGTGAAGCCTTTTATCTCTGTTTTCTTCTCTAGTCAGAATTCTAGAAAGCAGCTTTTTAGTTACTTTTTTAAAATGAAAAACACAAAGTGATGATCATCCTGGCTTCTGAGTCTCTACTTCAATACCAATCTGAATTTGTGGTTGCATCTGTGTTGCAACTGATGCTACATTCTACCTACAGTATTTGGTGCTACCTAATAATCTTTGCAGGCCTATTTGCTACTAAAATCAGAAAAGCAAGTGATTCCCGCCCCCTCCCATTGTATGTCAGTAAGCAAATTAAACTCTAGCCTTTTTAGTTTTTTGCTAATCTTGCTCATTTGCTAATTCGCCACTCTGAAACCCATGCAAATATTGCTTTTGAAAAGTCACTTGTCACCTAACAGTGAGACAGACACACCACGAAGCAAAACAGTGTTATACTGGCCATATTTCAAAAGAAAGTTGGAAGCAATTTAACTCTGGCTAAGTAACAATCATTAACTTCAATAGAAAGAAAAATTGGCAAGGAGGGCAGGAAACACTGCAGCCAAAAAACTCAACCACTTTTAAACCAACTGCTTTTGCAAATGCAAAATAAAAACTTACAATTAAAGAGATATACTTCAGGTGGTAAAGAATATGGGAAAGCACCAGTGCAAAACACAGTGCAGTGAATCTAAAGTGGGCACATATTATGGACAGTTCATATACACTCCAGGGAGAAGGTTACTGCAAAATCCATTCCTTCCCCACTCCTGGGGGAAGTATAAAAGGAGCTGTCAGGCAGCTCAGCCAATAACAGCACTTCAAATCTCCCGCTTGAAGTGCGGACCAGAACGGTGACTTCCGTACGCAACAGTTACTGCAAAATCCCATTCCCTCCTCACTCCTGAGGAAAGGTTACCACCAGTTCTCCGAATACTCAAAATGTCTGTTACCAGTTCTCCAGAACTGGTCAGAACCTGCTGAATACCACCTCTGGTTCACATGCAGAATTATAGGTAGCTCTACTTAGATTAGGCCTAGAGAATAAGATAGGCATTAAAATACCAGAAGGAAGGCAGAATTGAGGGGATTTGTTTTACAATTGAATGTACCTACAACTAAAAAGAAATTAGAACAGAGAACCAAACCTGTACAGATTCTTCTCACTGAACACTTTTGTCCCTCAAAAATAGACAGTTTGCTTTGTCCTCATCCCATCCCTCATTCTTATACCTATTCATGTTGGATGTGGGCTTTTATACTGGCAAGTCATGCAGTAAGTACTGCCTGATAATGAAGTTTTCAAATTTACATGGATAGGTATCAAAAGAAAGGATAAGATAGGAAGATTACCTCAGGCTTCAATTGTTTATTCTACCTCAACCACTTGTTTCCTGCCCACCATTTCTGCCTTCCCACCACCCAGGTTCTCTGTGGGCCGGCCAAAAGAATTTTGTACCTCCATATATTCTTATTTCTTCCAAGCACCATCCCATATTACTGGAGAAGAATAAAGCTGGTTAATCTGCACTGCAAAATGCCAGGTGGAACCAATGAGATACAGGAAGCGCTGTTGCCATCCAATGATTGCCTGGATTTTTGCCACCCAGATGTGTTACTTCTCTGAAACAGAAGTGGTCCAAATGTTAAATCTCTGAATTGTCTGACACAAGGCCAAGTATCTGATCACCCCACCTGAAAATGTGCATTGTACGGGGGAAATATATCCATCGCTCTGTTTCAGGAATTGGCAACATTTCCAGGGGCTATCATGAACTCTTGTAAAATGGCCCAGAAATAGGATTTTTTAAAAAAATTATTCACACTTATTTATTTGATTTCTATAGCTACCCATCTCAACAAATGACTTTGGGCAGCATACATCATAAAATATGAACATTATTAAATTAATACAAAATATATTTGGCACCATGAAAAACTGTTATGAATATTAATATCACCAGGAAATTGGGCCCTTAGCTTAACATGTTTGGGACTCAGCCCGGCCATACAAGTCTTCACTGCCTTACAAAAGGCCAACAGAGCTGAGGTCATCCTGATATCTGAAGTGAAAATATTCAAATAAATTTTGGTCATTTATCCAGAGATTCCATGCAATATTTTAGCTAACTTACAAAAAGTAGACCATTTTTTAAAAAAAAATTAAAATTACTTTAAATTTAATTTGAAGACTATAGGGCTGTATGCCGCCATCTGCCGCTTTCATTTGTCCTGCAGAAAGCTGCCTCATCCCCAGTCAGATTACCTGCCCTTCCACACAGTATGGTTTATTGCAACCTTTCTCAGCCTGGTGCCCTCCAACTGTGTTATATTACAGGGCCTATAATTAAGGGCATCCATCACATTTGGAGACACCTGCATGAAATGGCAATGGTTTCCCAGACCTTTGACAAAGGCCTTTCCCTTGTTCTTTAGCCTTTTATGCTAGAGATTTACAGAACCAAACTGGCAGCTCTACCTGGACCCTTGTGGTCCAGTTCTTTGAACCTGGGAAAAGCAAAATTATGTCCCTTTTACCCTTTGGAGGAGATGCAAGTCAAGATTTACTTTCGGAGTCCTTCTGCCTAGACCCAGCAAGCTACATTTTGCCCATTCCCAGGTGGATCTTTGGATCTTGAGCCTTTGGATGTCAACCAGAAGTGAGGCGGAAATCCTGCATTTCTTCTTTATGCGCAGTGCTTTCCTTCTTTCCTCAAAGGATTATTAGTTGATTAATTAATTGCATGCCAGCTGGGTAGACGCTGCAAGTTCTCAGCAGAGGAAATGAAATTCCAGCCCGCATTGCTGGGTGCGGTTGTCTGCTAGTGGGTCCTGCCTACTTCGGCCGTTGGGGAAATAAAACAGCCCCTTATTCCAAGGTGTAATTGCATTTCCTCACCTTGAATGCAGTTGAGGCACTGACATGCTGTTTAATTGGTATTGCTCCAAATTATCCTCAGCTACACTAATTGATGGTAGCAATAAAACACTGTGTTGACTGGAAGCAGCAGCAGCAGCAGAAAACAACTCTGAGGGACACCCCCCTTTCAAATGTTCATTTTTCCTTATTTCCAATTTTTTATGGATTCCTAAAGTTAGCCTGACGAGCTCTGTAACAGCTTTTCCCAACCATGTGCCACCCAGATGTTTTGCAGAAACAATTATTTTATGTCCAGAGTCTCAGCCTATTACTGTTTTATTATTATTTATGTTTTACTATTGTATTATTAGGAAAAGCAACCCGAAAAGTTGGGTATCAGACCAAAACATGATTTCTCATAGGCCTGAGATTGTAGGGATACCTCTGGGTAAGTAATTTATCACTCTCTCCCACATTCCACATCCCTTTTTATGATTGCTTTTACCTTTCTATATTAAGATAATTTTTCAAAACATTCCACTTTATATAAAAAAATTGAGACTCCCATATATCCAGACTAATGTTATATGCAATATTTATTAGCTGACATAAATTCTAATCCTAGCCTTATCCTATTTATTCTAGATATTTAGTTGCAAAATTTAGTGGTGGGGTAGGGGGGGTTGCTATCAGGATTTGTTGCATTCTTACAATTCTACAGGATTAATTTGAATTAGCTCTCTGAATTTTAAAATTAAAATTTTGGAAGTTTAGACATATTGATCTGGTTTTAGTATTGGTTTTACTAATTAATTTCTACTTTCTAATGATAGTATATTTATTTGCTATTCTGGTCTAAGATATACATCTCTTTATCTCTATATTAATTTAGGAGTAAGTGTTCTGTTCACACTACACGTTAGTCTGTGTACAGCTCAACATGCAGCTAAACCCACCTATCCTCCAATAAAACAGACCATGTGCATAGATCTGAATGCTTTATTGAAAGAACAGGATATGGTGAAACTGAGGAAAATAGGAATACATACAATGAGAACCAGATAGGAAGTATTGCATTACTGCTGAACATAACAATTAATAAATACAAGTAATTTAAATCTCACCAGCAATGCTGTGTGTGGGATGTAGGTTTGTCCTTGGATGACCATGTGCCATAGATTAAAATGGATTCTTTGTGCTTCTGTCTTCTCCAAATGCTAAAGGAAATGGAGTCTGGCTTCCAAGCATGCACTTATTTTGAGAGTGCGGGCTGATGGGTAAAGAGGTTGGGTCAGCTTCAAACAATATCCTTAATATTTGTCCCTCCGGGCACTAGATGGGGCTAGAGAGCAACAACAGTATATAAAAGTTATATGCTGGGGCATGACAGTAAGTGTATTGAGAAATCTGACTGTACATACCGATAGATAGAATTGTTCAGAACATTATGGTTTTTATCCAGTAAAGAGTCTTTTCTCTAAAACACACACACATCCACACAAATGGTGTACCAAGCGTCAGGCCCCATAAACAATTTATTATATAAATTTCATTAAATGTTCAGATTAGTTGCTATTTTCCTCTAAATACTTCCTTACTTGATGAATGACCTTTGCACATCCTAAGTGCAGTAACATTTTCACTGAAAAGAAATATTAATTAACAAAATTAATATAATAAATTTTGATTGGCCTATGAGGTCTGACTTTTGGTATACCATTTGTATGTGTCTCTCTCTCTTCTGCAACTATGAGACCTCGTGGTTAAAAAAGAGAACACATTTGCACTTTGATTTGCATATTAATTTGTCTAGCATTTGTATTATTTGCATATTAATTTGGCTAACATTTTAGTCACTTGTCCCATCGACCTCAGCCTATACCTTTAGCTAGCTTTTACCATTTGCTGCTTTCAAACATTTGTATTGTTAATTAAAAAAAAAAAACTATTTATTCCACTTATGTAACAAGTAATATACCTGAAGCTGGGTCAGGAGTCTGAAACAAAGGAGGCAAGAAGAGAATTAGACAAAAAGAGAGCATGGAATTTAAAAGTGGAAAATTTATTTCTTAGTTAAGACTTTGTCTACATTATCTGTCAGATAATTTGAATAGAACTAGGAAGAGTTGGGTTGCCCCTTTGATAGAATATTATAATTCAGTTTAAAGTGACTCCAAATAATGAGGTAGATAATAAGAGGCAGACTTGCATTTTGCGGAGAAATATAGAAAAGTGCCTCTTTGTTGTAAATTAAGAAACAATGTAGATCAGGGTTGAGGACAAACCAGCCTCAAGGTTAAGTCAGGCTGACCTCCTTGTTACCAATAAGGGGTTTTTTGGGGGGGTGTCTTTTCCTGTCCCTGTAATGTAATTCATTATTCATGACTGTTAATGCATCTTTTCTATCTCCTATATAATCTGTTATCAATTTACTGTCAGGGCTTTCAATCAGTTTGGGTGGGGAGCTCAACTCTCTCTCTTACAAGGCATTTTTAATAAAGAAATGTGGTTTTAGATCTCTGTTGTTTCAATTTATATTATAGTGGATCATTACTTTTTAAGAAGATCGCAAAGATCAACCACTATAACCTTTATATAGCTGATGCACTAAAGCGCTGTGTAAATGCCCACAAAGAGTCTATTTAAAAAACCCTCTTAGTCTTTTTCTGTTGTGCCCATATTTCTCATTAGGGAGAACCTTTTTGGTAGAGTTGGATTATTCAGCAAATATATGTGGAAATCTTTACATAACTGGTATTTTTTTTCCAGCTTGTCAATTCCTCACTTCCCCCAACTCTATCCCCCTCTCAATCATAAATATAAAATTTCACAATGAAATTACTTGAAGATGAGGCTTTATTTGGATAAAAAAAGAGCCATTTGCTAGCATAGCTGAAAAAAATATAGCAAAAAGAGGAGGGGGATCTTCAGCTTGGCATGCCTGGCATCATATTTGAGTTTCCCAGAATGTTACATTATTAATTAGAAAGAATCTATGGTAAGATAAGACTAAGATATTTTATATATTCAGTTCTTTAGCGTCATTCACTACTTGATTTAACCTCTGCATGCCTTGTCAATTCCTTTTAAAAACGGTTGGTTTGTTTTAATGCTACAGTCTATGGCTTTGATTTGAGATTGCTTATATTTGCAGGAAAGTTTTGTATAAATATATACATAGATTATTGCCCTATCTTCCATTTGCTTGCTGCCTCTTTGGTTGTTGTTTCCAGTGGCTGGGTTCATACATCACATTAACAGCAAGCCATAATGACAATATTCCATCCTTGACAAAGTTTGTCATTAATTGCATTGGGAACGCGCTATTTTCAGCATGCTATAGAAACCAGGTTTATTTGTTTGGGCATATATCAGTGCAGCAATTATGATTGTAAGGTTTTGGGAAAGACTAATTCTAACTCCTCCAGTGTAATTGGTTTTGCCTTAGTTTGTTGTGTGAGCATAGCCAGTTGTAGATGAAATAAACCATGGATAAACAAGTCATAGCTCATTGCAATGAACAGGCCAAGTCAGCGTAGTCAATTTTAGATTGCAGGTGTATTAGAGCAGGGACCTGTTGTATTCTGTAAAATATCATGCAGGCAGAAACTTAGATACTTACAGTGAAAATCACTTTTCCTAAATTGTCCTCTCGCAACACAAAACCACGGTTTCTGATATGGAACCCACCTGTTTTTGCCTTGATTTCATCTAAAGCTTCTGAGAATTAAGGAAGGAAGCATGAAGCTAGAATTCTATCATAGCATCAGTAGGACGGCGACACATTATGCATTTGCAGAAGTAGATAAATGCAGCACCATTTTCTGTCTCATTCATTAGAGTTGCTGCGAGTGAAAGCAGGAAACAGAGCCGGGGTGTCCACAGTCTGGAAAAGGGGGGGAGGGGGTAATCTGCTTGATATGGAAATGCCCCCCCAAGTAGACCAAACTAGATTTTTCTCAGTGCTTGATAAACTAATGCATCTAAAGCAGTGTCCCTGATAGCATCAACAGATTTGTAGGAAAACAGACAGAAACATTACAAGGCTGATGAAAAAAATGGTATTCACCCAGCAAAAACCCAGGCTCTTGACCCAGATGAGATTTGAGACTTTTGAAACGGAGAGCAGACAGAAATTCATTGCATTTTGAAGAAAGTCTGAGGAAATGTGTCATAGTTTTATATTGCCTCACTATAGGAATTCTCAAATGGTGATAGTTACCTTTTTAAAGAAGTATTGGAAGGAAAATCCATCTGGTTCAGTTCCAAGCTGGGAGACAGACTCTGGAAACATGGAAGCTGATTGGAAAGATGGTTTATTGATGAAGCAGAACCATCAACCTCATGTGATTCTGGGCACCTGACAAAATGGTTGAAGGAGTGGATGGATCTTTATAGGTTTCTGTGACTTTGAAGTTTGGGCTGTTCTGGGAGTGATGCAATGTAGGGACGTGTTCTGAAAGGGTGTTGGGCAATTCCTATTGTGGCTAATAATGGCTTTTGTCCTGTGTTGGATCTTGGGTGAGGGGCTGCTTTCTAATCCTACCATTCTGCCTTTGTTAGTTTTGAAATATCCTGTCTTGAATGGATTACCAAATCTGCATTTCTAAAAGCCGGCCTCCTCAGTTTCTGCTTGGGGCGGGGAGACTGAGGCTGGTTTCTGTCTCATTTAAGAGCATGTTTCTCCATTTCTTCCTTTTAGGAAAATATAATATTCTGCCTTTTTTTTAATATTTCCCAAAATATTTCATTCTTCCCACAGAAGAAAACAACAATTGTCATATGACAAAAATATAAGCAGCTTGTAGCTGAGCAGTTTAGTAGTCTGTAACCCAAAAATTTAGAAGCAGAAACAAGGCTGGAATTCCGGAGAGCTACTCCCAGTGAAAGGAATGAACATCTGGAGTATCTCATCTGCTGTGTATACAAATAGTCCTCAACCTACAACCATAACGGGGACCAGAATTCCCATGGCTAAGCAAGGCAATTAAGTGAGTCACGCCCAATTTTACAATCTTTCTTGCCATGGTTGTTAAGCTAATCACTGCATTTAAGTGAATCACACGGGTTATTAAGAGAATCTGGCTTCCCCCATTGACTTTTCTTGTCAGAAACCAGCTGAGACAGTTGCAAATGGTGAACACGTGACCCCAGGATGCCGCGACTGTCGTAAATGCATGCCAGTTTCTAATTGGCCAGCTTTTGATCATGTGATCGTGGGGATACCAATGGGCATAAGTGCAAGAACCGTTCATAAGTCACTTTTTTCACTGCCATTGTAATTTCAAACAGTCACTAAACAAATGGCTGTACATTGAGGATTGCCTGTATTTATTTTGGATGTTTTTATTGTTCTTATTGTTTTAAAACCAAGAGCCTTGGTGGCGCAGAAGATAGGACGCAGTAATTGCAGACTTCTGCTAACAGCCAGCTGCCTGTAATTAGG
>JAOYMU010000098.1:25257801-25271381 GCA_025802295.1 Psammodynastes pulverulentus
CCCCTGGAGTGGGGTGAGAATGGAGATTTTACAGTATCCTTCCCCTGCCATGCCCACCAAGCCATGCCCATCAAGCCAAGCCACACCCACCAAGCCACACCCACAGAACCAGTGGTAAAAAAAAATTGAATTCCATCACTGCCATCAACCCTATGTTGGATGCAAGGGAGACTGCAGCTGTGGCTTCTACAATCACTTTTCAATGGGTTGGTTGACTAGTTGACCAAGAGAGGGCAAAACTGGATAGCTCAAGCTTTGTTTAACCCATCTGACTGAAAGTGGACATGAAAAGGCTGAGCTCTTTATATTACTGTGGCCTGCCTGGCAGGGTGTCTTTTCCCAGTGACCACTATGCCTACGGCTATGGCTCCTCGCTTCTAGTCCTCATATAGGTCCTTACAATACTTTACATCTCCTGGATAGAATTCTTAGAATAGCTTACACTCCCCATGGCTGCTGTTATGAGCCACTGTTCAGAATCTGACTCTGACCATGAACCTGACAACGTTGCTCCAGCTGAGCCCGTGCTTCAGGTGTGTCAGACTCAGAAACCAGTAAGCCAGGGTTGAACTTGGAAATCCATCAGGATTCTCCCATTCACTGATTAATATATGGATCAATCCAGAGGATTTGTGACAGCCATCTCCAGCCTAATGCCCTTCAACTATTTTAGAACTAAAACATCAACAAATTATAGTCTGAACACCTATGGTAGACACCAAGTTAAGGAAAGCTGGTTGATGAGTTGGGCCTGTCACCTACTACATCGATAGAGACATGTGCTTCTCAAAAACTAACCTAGGTATTATGGCATAAATTTAGTAAGCTTGGGAGATACGGTTATATCAAGTTACTCTGCAGCAAACATCTTTGAAGTGCCACAAAAGCTTTGTGTTGTTTTTGATACACTGCTACTCTCTGGAAAGCACTCACTTAAAGTATTAATGAGCCTGACCCTATTGAGCTAATTGGGCTGATTTGACAGAGATTGCTGAGGTTAGTGATTCATAGAATCTATGATGAAAGGTTGGGTTAACAAATACTTTCCTTGATGGTTGATCATTAGTAACTCTTTTCTGCCTGGTGCCTTTTCTCCAGTGTGCTCCTGAGTCCTGTCTGGGCCAACAGTTCGATGTGCAGCTATCAAATTAGGGGGCCCAAGGCTGAAATTAAAAATAAGTCCCAGCCAAAGACTTAAGCTGTATTAATAGCAGGAAGAGAATCTTACAACAAGTGAACTAAGGGCTTATCACATGAACTTTAAATAATGGAGAGATCTCCCTTCAGAGGGGATATTACTTCAGTCTATTGTTTTCATAACCACACCTAAATAGAGCAGTTTCCTACAAGTATTTTCTCAATAGGATACTATAATACAAGGACTCGGAGATTAAGAAGAATTGGCTAGGACCCAGTGGTGGGATTCAAATTTTTTTACTGCCGGTTCTGTGGACGTGGCTTGGTTGTCGTGATCTTGTTTGGTGGGCGTGGCAGGGGAAGGTTACTGCAAAATCCCATTCCCTCCCCACTCCACTAACCTGATTTCCAGCTCCGTTCTCCTGTGCAGGGCAACAAAAGACCCAGCTGATCAGCTGGGACTCAGGAGGCAGAGAATAGATGGGAGCAGAGCCAGTCAGAGGTGGGATTTGCCGGTTCTCTGAACGACTCAAAATTTTCACTATTGGTTCTCCAGAACTGGTCAGAACCTGCTGAATACCACCTCTGCTAGGACCTGGATGAGAGCTAACCAAGGAATATAGGACCATAAGCAAAAATTAGAAAGTTGTGGAAAATGGCGATCCATTTCCATATCAATGTCAATAAATGACATGGTTGTGTCTGTAATTCAGGGTTTCACCATCACTCAAAGGCTTTATCCTTTCCTTAGAACAGAAATAATTTTATGCAAACTAAAACACAAAAGAACTACCATTGCATTATGGTACCCCTTTATATGTCAAAAAACGGTTGTGAAGAAGTTAAAGAGTTTTAGCCATACAGCTTCCCAATGCAAGGACTGTATCTTCTTTTGCAATCTGACCATGCTGATCCCTAAATCTTACTTCTTTGGGGGGGAAAAACTTTTCCCAAAATGTTGTATTGCCCTTTTCCATTGAGATATGCAACTTTCTTTTGCTATTGCAAAAGGTCCTTGCATCATTAACAGAACTTTTGCTAGGTAGTATTCAAATGGGGAAATACCTGATAGCTGTGCTAGTTGGGGGGCTGCATTTATCATCATTAATTCCATCATTATCATTAAAGGCAATAGAGAATAGGAGATTGAGAATGGACTTCATGCATTTTTAAAAATTGATTTCTAGGTAGAAAACCCAAAAAACTTACTGCCAAGTATTAGAAGGGTGTTTCTTCTCAAGGGGCTGTAAGATGCAGAATAGAAGCTTGGATGGAAGCTGGAGGTTGCTTGTCATTTCCCCAACATGATGGTATAATTGTACTTGAGAGAAGTCATTCTCAAATAAGGCCATTTTTATCTGTCTAATGCAGAACTGCTTTTTAGCCACTACTGGGTATTTGAAGATCATCAGGTGATGATATGTGTCTTCTTCAATATGAAGAAAATCTTCCTTTACTATAACTGTAGGTCAAAGTTGCCCAGCTTTTAATATTTAACGCAAGCAAGAATGTGAGGAAGTTTCATGGAATCCCTGTACATACCATTCTCGTTGACTTAGCAAGACCTCATTGTTTCTCTGTTCCTCAGAGATTTCATATCCAGGTTTTGTGCAATACATATGATAGTCTTTCGGGTTTGAAAAAGACATTATGTTGTAGTTTATCTGTGGACATAAGGATGGCTCTGCATCCCAGTCTAGAAGCATAGAGTGTAGCACTATGCGGCACTGAAAGTCCATTGTTGCAGTAACTGTGAATGTTATTCTATAACACCACTTAGTTTTCTATTTTCTATCAGTTTTTGGCAGTCCCAATCTTCAAATCCAATGAAAACTTCATAGCACAGGGCTCATCAATGGGTTCTGTCAGCAGTGGCAGCTTCTAGTTCCCTTGGCTGGATGTCATGGTGTATAGTTTCTATCATAGTGTCTTTGTAGAACTTATGTTGTTGATCTTAAGAGCTGAGGTGGCGCAATGTTTAGAATGCAGTATTGCAGGCTAATTCTAACTGCCAACTGCCAGCAGTTTGGCAGTTCGAGTCTCACCAGCTCCAGGTTGACTCAGCTTTCCATCCTTACAAGGCTGGTAAAATAAGGACTCAGATTATTGAGAGCAATATGCTGACTCTGTAAACTGCTTAGAGAGGGCTGTAAAGCACTGTGAAGCAATATATAAGTCTAAGTGATATTACTATATGTGGCACAGGCTGATAAAATACTTCAGTTTTGTCCAGACTGATAATCAGGCCAAAGAGCATAGCAACTTCTGAGAATTTGTTCAACATCAACTGTAGATAACCATGTTTGTGTGCCAGGAACATACAATCATTGGCAAAGAAGGTTTCATGAATGAATGAGTGTCTGGAGACACTTCATCTCCATCCAAGTGGCAAAGTTCAAAGAGAGAGCCATCCAATCAGTTCCTTATGTATAGTATTCCCTCCTTCAGACCCTGGACAGCGCATGGCAACATACAAGCAAAGAACAGATTGCATAGGACTGGGACTAGGAGACAATCCTGTTTTACCCCATTGGCAAATGCAGCTGATGTATCACTATTGTGAAGAACCTACCCTGTCATTCTGTCTTGGAGTAGCTGAATCAGCTTCACAAATTAACTCAGGCATCCATAATGTCTCAGGGTGATCCAGAGAGCCTTCTTGCTCACAGTGTCAAATGCCTTTGTCAGATCAATGAAGACAGAGTAAGGAGTCTTCTTCTGCTCGATGCACTTCTCCTGGTCTTGCCTCATGGCAAATATCATGTCCACTGTATTCTGTCCTGGCTGAAAGCCACACTGCACCTCTGAGAGATTCCTTTCCTAGAAAGTGACAAATTTGTTCAGGAGAAAGCGGGCAAAGATCTTGCCTGCGATGGACAGCAGTGGGATTCCTCTGTAGTTTCCGCAGTCTGATTTCTTTCCATGATTTTTATAAAGAGCTATAGTGAAGGCATCAAGGAAGTCATCAGCCATCTCCTCTGTGGACCAAATGTCTTCCAAGATGTCTTGAGTACATGCAAGGCATTTGGGTCCAGTGCTTTGTAGATCTCAGCTGGAATGCCATCCTGCCCTGTCCTTTATGTGAGCTCATCTATGAGATCACTTTCTTGATCTCATCAGTAGACAGAAGGAAGTGGATCTAGAGCATTCAAGACTGGTAGCTGAGGAATCTGCTTTAAGGTATCATGATCAACTTTGGGTGGCCTATTGAATGTTAGAAAAGTGTCCGGCCCAGCAATTTTTCAGACCTTCCTGGTCTTTGTTCAGGCTTGACCCATTAGATGACAGCAAGGGGAAACATCCTGATTTAAAAGGATCATAAACTGACTTTATGAAGCATGCATGTCTGCTTAGCGTTCCACCTGCTCAGCCTTCTCCTGCCATCATTCATCTTGATTTCTCGCAGTTCCTTCTGTACTTTGGATTGCAAGTGCTTAAACTTGTCTTTCTTTGAGACAGATGATGGATTAGTCTGCCAGTCTGCATGGGCCTTGTTCTTGGCCTGGAGGGCTGCTGAAGTGGTTTTGTGGTTTTCATCAAACTAGTTTTGATGCATCCATGTTTTCAGTCTAAGTGCAGTTGTTGCAGTCTGTGTGCTGACATCTTTAAACCATGTCCACTTTTCAGAATGAGTTCCTACAAGCAGTAAATTGCCAGAGAGTTTTTCATCATCTTGGAAGCATTGGACTTGCGCGTGCCCGCGCAAATGGCTCTGCGTGCCACCTGTAGCATGCATGCCATAGGTTCGCCATCACTGCTATAGAGCATGGCGATTGGTGGAGACGGAACACATGACACTGACTGAAAATAGGTGGCGGAACGCCGTTCCGGTGCGTTTCACCAGAAAAAAAGCCCTGTGTCTAAGTATCTTGTTGTGCTCTTAGTGCTCCACAATGCCTGCTGGACCTGCATTTTTAACTGTTGAACTGTTGATCAGTCTCCTTCACTCAATCTCCCGGGGCCAGTGTTTACCTGCTGGGATAGACAAACCTCCTATCTCTCACTGAGGTTGAAGACGCATTGGCTACCCTGGGGTGGCCTGTCTGCTGAGATGGTTTACCAGGGTGTGGCCACACCAGTGTTGGAACCACAGGTGAGAGCTGAGTGCCAGGTGGGAACCAAAGGTGAATAAGCGGACCTATAAAGCGTGTGGCAAGCCACTCCACCAGAGGTCCTGCCCATCCCCAAACACCCAATACACCACTTTTGTGCAATACAGAATGATTTAAGGGTACACTTGTCTTTCAAATATGCCTTGATAAAAAAGTATGTTCTCTTAAACAAAGAAAGTTTATTCAGGAAAATAATTATATCTTCTCACTTTTTTTAAAGAAAACCCCCGAAATAGCATGTTATTGTAACTAGAGATGGTAATTACTTCTGTCAGGGCAAGGTACTCCAGACAGAGCAGTTTTAAGTGTCAGAACACCAACTCCTACGTTGCTGAATCTTTATGGCAGGGCTATTATGCTTTAATAGCTGGCTGATGATGGGAAACGCAGCAAATACAGTCACACCTGGCAGGCAGTGACATGATGGGAAACATTTTACCTCCAATCATGCAACTGTTAAAAGAAGAGTAGCCTTGCCACAAAAAATTATTAGTAACCCTCTAATGAATCAATTTGCCTGACACTCCTTGACACATGGAGAACCAGCCAAACTTCACAAGGCTGCTAATGCAAGAGCCTTTGCAGGATATATATTTTCAGAGATGTTATATTGCACTGCTGCTTGTTCCTTGCAGCATACTCATTTTCACATGGTGAAACCTGGCTCTTTTCCCCAAATTGGGAAGAGGGTCAGGAGAAAATGAGGGAGACAGAGGAAAACAAAGTTTTCAAGTGAGAGCACCCAGGCAAAGGAACTGAATGTCTCAACAGAGTGTGAGGCCTATAAGAGGTTTTGGCTTAGGAACCAACGCTATAAATAGCTCTCATTATTTGGGTTTTTGATTAGGGGAGAAATGTTCCCTTTGGGGTGTTTGATACTTTGTAATGTTTACCAGTTTACAATTTTAGTAATATTGTTGACAAAATGACAGAAATAAAATGAAATAAAATTAGGTAACAAGAGAAATAGCAATAGCACTTAGACTTATATACCGCTTCACAGCCTCTCTAAGCGGTTTACAGAGTAAGCATATTTCCCCCAACAATCTGGGTCCTCATTTTACCAACCTCGGAAGGATGGAAGGCTGAGTCAACCTTGAGCCGGTTAGGATTGAACTGCTGGCAGCTGGCAGTCAGCAGAAGTAGCCTGCAGTACTGCATTCTAACCAATGCGCCTCATAAATAAAACGATGTAAGCACATCATGCGGTATACATTCTTCTCAGGAAAACAGGGCTCTTTGCTTCTATCTCGGTAACATCCCAATTATTAAAGAGATACCGTAATGGGACTTAAGATGTGAAAGCTGGGTTAGATTGTATTGAACATTAGGGTGTGGATGATGAGAGTTGGAATCCTCATAGTTTGGGCCATGCTACGCTGAAGAAGGCCCCCTCAGAGGGAGAGCATGGTAAAATGAGCCTAAAAATAAATTGCAGCAAATCTGGTCTTTCGCTTGGAAATCAGTGGTTGGGTGCATCTGTAGCTGTATAAAATGCTTATGTCCTGAGATTCTTTTAGTTCCTCATCCATTTAATTACTGCCCTTCTCATCCGAAGCCAGCAGATTCATTACAGTTTATGGCCACAGAGGGACCTGCATTTTTGCAGCAATCAAATGATTGCAATTAACAGTACAGAATTAAGGAGAAGGGGGGGAGGGATCGTCATCCTGTTGTCGTTATCCATGCGCTTTCTTTGCGTGCACACAGTACATTCTCGGTCTACTGGAATGCTCGGCCTGAAATCCGTTTGAGTCAACAAACCCGCACTCTGGCTTGAAGATATGGAGGTCCCCCTACCCATTGAACCTCCACTTAGCAAATTACCGTCCAATTCCCTTCCGAGCTTTTTTGCTGGGCCTTCTATCCCAGGGGCTATCTCAATGTCACCTCTTCCAATTGAGATGTGTGCTGGCAAGATGCTCTTGGCAGGGCTGCCATCCCTTTTGGTCATGCACATGTGTTTTTCACAGTAGCTTTCTTTTGAAACATTTAGGAGACGAGCTTTTTCTTGGCATGGGGGATAAGCATTGGGAGAAGCGTTCTTTGCAAAATGTCCACATGTCAGGTTGCTTTAAGACACTGTTTCAGAGCTTTACGATGGAAAAAAATGAAAGTTGGATGGCAGAGCAAGCCTACGGCTTCTACGTTGGAATAGCAAAGTGTCGTTTTGATGACAATGTGTGTACAGTTATGCTACAAGTTAGGTAAGCTATTTTTTTTAAAGGCTTTAAGACGTCATGATCTAATGATGTTGTTGTGATGGGGGTTCCCTAAAACGAAAAATAAGAACATAAAATGGAGAACAAAACAGCTCCCTTCTTCAAAGTAGAATTTGTCAGATGTTAAGGAAACGTAGCTCCATAATCTTGATTAGAGCATGCCATGGTTGAAGTTGAAAGCAAAGGCAAAGATGGCTTCAGATAAAAGAGGTTGAGGCAGTTCAAAAAAAAATGAGCTGTCCTCATATCAAACACACACGCACACATCCATAGAGGCACACTCACAGCTCATAATCCTCAAAAGATCACTTGCAAATATGCTCAGAGGGGAATTGTTTCTCAAGCATCCGTAGTAAAGCAGTAACTGTGAGTTTTTACCATTTGTGAGTGTCAAGCCAATGATGCATAATGAGACTTACTTGATAATAGAACAAAGACAGATACATTTCAACTTAATATTTAATTGACCTCAGCACTGCTGTAACTGTAGTGCAAAACCAGGGTCAGCTTTAAAGATTTTTGAAATCAATATGAAATGGCTCCCTTCTCTTATTGGCATTTTTAAGTACAAATAAAAAACAGTGAAAGTGGGAGTCAGATAATGCCTCTTTTTTTTCAGCCCAACTTTAAATCGATCGTTTCTTCTTAACTTTGCTGATATTTGATTATAATATCTGCCTCAGTCATGTAAACGATATGCTATCAGAGAGCAGAGGGACCTTCCAGATACGGAGATACGTTTCTACAGATATGGGAAGGATGTTTATTTGGAGCAGGCATTCAGGCCTAACTATTGCTTACTCTGGATCTCAGTAAAAAAAAAAAAGATATTTTTTCTTCCTGGGTTTTAGTCCATTCCCTAAATTAAGAGGTTTACAAGGCAGAGACTGATTCGCAGAATAGGATTATTTTTGCAGTGAAAGAATATTCTCCAATACCTCCAGTTATTATTTTGCAGCAACCCAAGACAGTTGAATCTATTGATAGCAATAGCACTTAGACTTATATACTGCTTTATAGTGCTTTACACTATATTAAGTATTTTATGGAGTCAGCATATTGCCCCCAACAATTTGGGTCCTCATTTTACCCACCTTGGAAGGGTGGAATTGATGCTTCAGTCCTCCCATTGTCCTCTCATATCCTATTGGAGACGCAATAATCATATTTCATGTAAGTAATTATACTTTCCAACTCTCCAAAAACCAATTCTTGTTATATCACGGATGGGATGTAGGGCCTGTCACTGTTATTAAAGCTCCCAGACTTTATTCTAATTGCATTCTAATAATTTCATATCCTATTTCATTTCCAAACAATCTCTGTTCCTTTTCTTAAGTATAAAGTCAAAGCTCCTATAAATCTGTTTCTCTTTATTTAAAGTAAACCATGATTGGAGTTCAATTTTAAGCATAGTGGTTGTGGCATGTTGCTGCAATGGAGAAAATAAACCTTGGATGACAGTTGAATAAATTCACATCAGGTATGTATGCACACAATGGGTAGTCTGTAATATGTCACTCTCTTGCAGCCCAGCCCACCTCATTTGTGGAGAAAATAAAAGGAGGAAGATTCATTGAATATGTGTGTTATATATGTTTGCCTGTCTTGAGTTTTTCTAAAAATAATAATGAAGGGGGAATTCAGATTAATTATAGAGGATGGATGGATGGATGGATGGATGGATGGATGGATGGATGGATGGATAGATAGATAGATAGATAGATAGATAGATAGATAGATAGGGCACTTGCTAAGTTTGGATCCATCAAAGACACATGTTGAGACTAAGCAATATGTGTTGTTGATGTTCATAACATACTATATGTTTACACCTTGGTAGGTGAAAGAGGCACCAGAAGCTTCTCCATCTATGGTGGGAGATGAATTAATCTGAAAGTAATAATGTATAGGGAAATTTCTCTTGGATATGACATTCCAGTCTGAATACTCTGGTCTGATGTCAAAGGTATTCCAGATCACTTTAAAATGTGATTATATTTCCACATCTTCAAGCAATCTTTAAAAACCTGTTATTCCTCTCACCTTGGGTTAGGCCCAAGGGCAGCTCCTTTATGTTGAAGGCAACTAGGTTGGATGTTATGTTGTCCCTTGGGTGATAGTCATCTTTATATAATATTGGTGATTTTTTTAAAATTTAAGAAGCAACCATTTTAGCCATTGTCTGTCCACTGCAGGATAAAGACCTCTTCTGCATATTTCCAACCAATATGGTCCTGAGCTTTCTTTTGCCAATTGGGATCACAATACTTGCTGATGTCATCAATCCATCTTGGTTTAGGTCCATTTTTATCAAGTGGGATTCATTCTATGATTGCCTTGGCCCACCTATAACTGTAACCTTGGTCCACCATAAGTGTACTCTCTGTGTGTGTGTGTGGGTGTGTGCATACGTGTGTATGTAGGAGCTGCTTTCAAAACTTTTCACCCCAGTGGGTGTTATTCCACATTTGAAGCATTATCTCCTTTTGAAATTGCTTGGTTGTTTGTCCTGTTTATCCATTTTTCACTTGAAGGCAATTATCAGAGCTAATTCAGGCAGTCATTTTTAAAGGTGTGAATTCCTCAGATGGTAGCTGTACTAACTTAGTTTCAGCTAAGGAGCCATTTGTCTCTCATCACCTCCAGGTTAAGTTTTTTTTGAAGTGGTTATATCAAGGAGGGCAAAAAATTGAAGCAATTCAAGCCTTCTCTTGAGGGTTTCACCACCTCACAAAACCACTGGCTATAAATCAGCAAGACTCCACCAGATATTCAGCAAAGCTCTATTACATTTGCCACAACAATGAGGTAAAAGGAGCTGGCCCAGTGGATTCTCTATTAGTCTGATGACTCCAAAGAGTTTCAAGCAGCTCTCTTGTTGATTTTGTGACATGTTTGTGCCATTGCAAACATAATCCCAGGTTGAAGCAAGTAATGTGCTGAGTGACAAGAAAAACAACCGAAGAAACAATCACAAAAGTTTTATTTATTATAGCAAACCAAGGAATTTCTTAACATCCAGGGTATTTAGAAAGATCTAACTCTCTGCTGACATCAAGTGGTCATCTGGATTTTTGCAGCCCGGTGTTGGCAGGACTACTGAAAATCAAGAGGCCATCGTACAATGATACAGCAAAGCCAGCTTCTGTCCCCCATTTCTCTGATAAGATTTGGTAAATTCTGAGAGTCATTAATAGTCAGTGTAATTAATACAAAAATACATGGATGGATCGTCTTACTTCATATATGTTGAATTCTGTTACTTATTGTGGCCCCATTGTGGCAAGATAGGAACTTGTGCAAAAGTCCTCCTGCCCACAGCTGCCAAGTGCTCAAATTCTGGAGGCTCCCAAAGTTTATGCATTAACCTTGAATGGGGAGGTATAATCCTGTCCAAGATTGCCAACCCCACTAGGTAGAGCAGACCGTGAAATCAATTCCACAGGAAGGCTACTTTTATTGAAATTGGCTATAATAGCAGAATCTTATAAGTCTGATTATGTTGTGCCTCCTACTCCTTCTTAATGATTAAGGGACATACCTGCCTGAGCCACCTTTCAATGACACTTCCTTGTTCTGGGCTTAAAAATGCTTCAACCCCTTTTGCCTGGGTAATGGTTCCTTCATATCTTCATCAAGATCACCTTTCTTACTGTATGCCAGGAGTCCCCAAACTTGGCAACTTTAAGACTTGTGGACTTCAACTCCCAGAATTCCTCAGCCAGCTATGCCACATCCTGTTGCAACGGCCCCAAAACAACAAAGAGATCTAATGTGCAATCCCTTGTATGTGTCAGGCACTCTATTACTTTGGGCAGGTCTATGGTTGCCACAAAGGCCACAAACTCCTGAGTTGCCCAGATCTCAACATCCCCACGAGGCAGGTTAAAATCACCACCAGCCTTGGGGGCTTCACTACCAACCCAGCAACAGAATCCAGCAGCTGAAGCAGAGAGAATGCTGGGCAGCAGGGAGAGCGGTACCACACCTGAATCCCAACTGTTCCCAAAGGCCCAGTTTCAACCAGAGGATCTCACATCCAGTTATCGGAAGAGCAGAGCCCTGAATACCCTCAACAATTCACAGATAAGAATAATCATCTCAACTTTGCCTTTCCTAGAGTCACAGCTGACACCAAAACCTGACGGGCTTATTTTCTGAGAGAAATACATCCACCTCTGGGCTCACCCAGGTCTTAGACATACACATCAGGTACCTGATATTTAAAAACAATATTTAAAAGTCAGGTACCTGATGTTTAAAATCAGCGTGTTGACATCTTTATTTAATGTGATTTCTACATTAGAAGTCTAGCGTATGCCTAGACTTTTTTTAAAGTAGGGTTAATTGGTGTCATTATAGAATTATAGAATAGCAGTACACTGGTTACTAGAACCAGGTTGAGGGCCAAGTCTACTCTTAGAAGTGGGGAAGAACAGTCTGTTAACAGAAACTGACTCTGTGAGTATCAGCATCATAGCTTCAAATGTTCCCCCTGTCGAGAACAGCACTTTAGACAGTGCGAGACTTGAAGCTTGTTTATGAATGAAGTGTCCCCTAAGATAAAGAAGGAAGGTGCCAAAGAAGATAGATCTTTCCAATTGTGTCCAGCATGTATTTGAGAATCGGGTGATCGAGGACAGTCATTTGCTTATCTCCTTCCATCTTTCTGAAGTCTGTGAGAAGCATTTGGGGAAGTCTGCTCCACAGGTGTCTTGTCTCCCTCCACTCAGATCCAATAGGCCCCTGTTCTTGTTTGTGACGTGAAATCTGCATGTGTCACATAGCTAAACCCTGTACTGTCTCTCGTCATTAAGCCAGCACTGGTGGGTTAGAAGCAAGTGAGAAACGGAGGTCCTGCAATAAACAGCAGTGCTGTTTCTTTGCATCTTTCTAAACTTCTACCACTGAAGCTGACAGCAGTTGAGTCCCTGTTGTGCAGCACAGGTTAAATCCTTAACCTCCCTTGTGAAGCACACAGTGCACACGTTGTCCACAGCTGCTGCAACTGAGTCCTAATGTCTGATCTGGCTCCAAAGTCACGTTAGGACAGGAGGGACTCTCCTGCATTTTGGCTTTTCAGCAAGAAGCCGAAGAGAAGGGCCCATAGATCAGGTACTCAATGAAGCTGTCTTGGGGAAAGACAAAATTGCGGGAGGGCCAGCTTTCTCCTAAGCCTTTTGCGAAATCACGACGATTTCTCCCCACCAAATTAAGCTTCTCCTTAATTTGTTTATTTCTGTAGTGACTGTGTAGGGAGGCATTAATACATTCTAGTTGCCTGTTGTCTGGACACCCAATCACTATTTTCCCTCTCATAATGGAAAGGAGGTAATTAGAAGCAGAGTCTGCTGAATGGTTTTATCCTCTCTTTGTAGAAAAATCAAAGGCTCACCTGCAAATAGTTGTTTAGGACCATTCCCAGGTTAAGGAAGATGGGTCTTGGTGTTCTTTGCAGTGGGTTTCTTCTATTGTTTTTGACAGCTCTGGGATAAGACTGTGAGGTTAGAAACACGGTAAACTGATGGCAGAAAAAAGACCTTGTGGTTTGTCAAGTCTGCCCTTTATTTTTATTTTTTTATTTTTGTTTTCAATTTAGGTATTTGTTATTGTTTAACTATTTTTTATTTTATAGTCTTGTTTTATTTTTTTTATTTTATTGAACTTTATCTAATTTTATATGTGTTTATCCCAAACACAGTACCTTTAGATGTACTACTTCCGCCGGAAGTTGGTTCTAAGTTTCCACTCTTCTTTCTGTGAAGTAATACTTTCCAACATTACTCTCGAACTTCCCGCCTGTCGATCTGAGGTTATGCCCCCGTGTTCTTGATTTTTGCTTAATATTGAAAATATTGCCTTTTAGAACCTTATTCACACCCTTAATATATTTAAAGGTTTCAATCACGTCACTCCTTTCCCTTCTGTCCCCCAAGATGTACATATTCAGTTCCTCCAATGTCTCCTGATATGTTTTATCCCTCATACCTTGCACTATTTTTGTTGCCAGACTCTGAATCTTTTTTTTCTTTAAAGAGTTTATTATGCATAAAATTAAAAACAGTGAACATTGTGAAGTGGTTTTCACACAATTTGGTCCTTAGTG
>JAOYMU010000098.1:25291581-25303360 GCA_025802295.1 Psammodynastes pulverulentus
ACGCTGTTACCTTCCCACCAAAGGTGGTTCTATTTTTCTACTTGCATTTTTTACATGCTTTCGAACTTCTAGGTTGGCAGAAGCTGGGACAAGTAATGGGAGCTGACCCCATTACACGGCACTAGGGATTCGAACTGCTAAACTGCCAACCTGTTGATCAACAAGCTCAAGGTTTTAGCCACTGAGCCATTGCATCCCTTGCAAAAAAAAACTGCAATAGATATAGATAAAAATACCATTATTATAAATGTGGGTGCCAATATCCAGGTGCAAAATATAGGAATTGGTGTAACAAAATTTGCCAATGTTTTAAAGGATTCTTAAATCTAGGGTAATTGTCTTTCAGACTCTAGATTTAATATAACCACCTCTGACTTCCAGGAGTGCAATTACAACAACTATACAAAGAGAAAAACTATAAATCCTATAAAGATACAAATAAGGATCTGATAATTTAATCTAAAGTTGGTTATGTTATCAAACATGTTATCCAAATGTTTTCTATAACACGTTATTAGAATTTTAAAATGGTTTAAAATCTAAACATTATTCTTAAATTGCTTGTATAATACCCACCTTCATAATTTTGTAAGAGATTATGGCGTACATTACATGCTGACTGATCAGGACTTTTACATGGTGATTGACTCCCTGGTACAAGAGAATTGGCATAGTGCCACTGGCACTCTCCACTTGTCTGCAATGTACTTAAGAAGAACCGTGCAACTTCGCAAGGTGTTCCTTGAGGCTGGCCAAATTTAGAAGGCAGCATTTGTTTTTTGCTACTGAATACATGAGAGTCTACAGGGAAGTGCCCATAATGATATGGGAAAGGTAAGCTGTACGATGGAGTGTATAAAAGTTCACTGTTTTCTGAATGAAAGGCTTGTTCTTGGATGGTAGCAGAGTTTGCTATGGAGCTGGATCTCCAGCTTCCAAGTTGGCCACATTCCAGCTTCTCTGTCTGGAAGGAACCATATTGCTGAAAACGAAAAGAAAAGAATGTGTTTAATAGTGGACTCTGAAATCTGTCAGTATTGCAGAGTAACAGAATGCATGCAGCCTTGAAACATACACTAAATGAGGCAGGCTTAACAAGACTTAATTTCTAAGAGAGGAACCTTTATCAAGTTTTCTGGGCTTCCTTTCATTGCCTCTGAAAACCCTGCTCTTTAATCCTAGATGTTCAAAACAAGCTATAGTTCTTAATCTAGGTAGGTAGTCCTCGGTTTATGGCCACAATTGCAGAAGACTTTTTAAAAATCAGTAAGGATGCTATCTAAACTGTTTTGTCAAATAGGATTTGAACCATTTCGATTTTAAACATTTTATCTTAGGATAAAAAAAAGGGCTAAGAAACCTTACATGTTTTGAAACAGACCAGAGAATAATAAACACCAGCTGGGTCAGGCTAGGAAACTTTCTTTCTCTTTTTAATGCACAGTGGTGCAATCTTCATAACACAATCAACTAAGATATTATGAGAAATTGTGCTGGTGGCACCAAAACCGATGATCTCTACAAATCAGCATTTGATGAGGTGTGCAGTACATGGGAGCAATGAGGAAATCTTTAATCCTGGCTAGTGCCAGTATCCAAAAAGAAAAATTCTTTACAATTATAATTATCAGAAAAGTACTTGACATAACATCCATAGTGATATAAAAAAATATATAGAGATAACACAGTAATAATAAAAATCAACAGAGTAATGACAGTACAGTAGTTCTCACTCTTGTCCCTGAATATTTATGGACCAATATGTCAACTTGTAGATTAAAAAAAGATATAAATATTGATAATTTGAATATCAGAGAAATTCTAGTGACTATTCATAAAGCACTAACTGCAAAGCTAGTATACCCACACCTCCTTTAATAATCGTGTGCTGTTCCAGAAATCAGGTGGTGGAGTGAAATGGTTGTTATGTGAATTTGTGACAAAGAGAGACACTGCAAAGATTACTGGCTACTGCCACTTTTTCCAGTTTCACACAACTACATCTGTGTTACTCTGATTCTGATATGTGTTTTGCCTAACACACAAACTTTGGTTGTAGATGGATGCATCGGTCAGAAAATGAACTTTTCATTACTGCTTTAACCATTACTGTATATTTGTAAATGGTCACTAACTGATGTAGTCACTAAACAAGGAGTGACTCTATTGCATCAAGGCTGCCATGCTATTAATATATGAATAGTTTTGCCCAAAGGGAAGGGGAAAAAATACCTGCTGTGGATAAGGAGTTGTTCTGAGTTTCATCTTCATTTTATTACTCCTAGGTTTTGTTGTTTTTCTTGTTTCTTGTGAGGTAGACATCAAATTTCTGCATGAAAATTGTGATTTAGAAACGGCAATTTGGTCCAGTGACAATGGAAGTTCCTTATATTCTATATCTCTGCAAGACAACATCAGAGCAACAGTTTGATTACAATCTATTCTCATCTAGCTTTGCCAAGAACCCATCCATACAAACATAGTATTAAACGTTTTATCCAAAAACATGTATTAAAATGAAATTCCATACAAAAGGAATATAGGAGATTGCCTTGAAATTGCTGTTAACTATAATACATAAACTTTGAAATTTAAATCAAAATCCTCAATTTGAATTACAAAGATCTTTCCAGAGACGAAGAATTTAGGAACATGAAATTATAGGAGACTTGTCTCCTGGTTGAGGTTGGACAGAAGTAAATGGACAACTGACAATATAAAATTAATTTATAATGTTTCTGTATAAACAGCAATTATATATGCATTCAACTTGTATATAAACTCAAGCTATAATCTGAGAACAGCCTGGATTGACTATAGAAAAATCCACTGTCAGGCTAAGCCCAAGAACAATGAAGAACAATTCAGCCAGAGTTCAGTTCTTCATTTGCTCAAACACTATAGAATCTCGCCAGATTAAACTCTTACTATTCTCACCCTAACCAATATGTCCTGGGACATTCTAGGGAATGACCATCCTTACTTACTTCTCCTGTCCAAAGGTAGTCCCTATTTTTCTACTTGCATTTTTTACGTGCTTTCAAACTGCTAGGTTGGCAGAAGCACAAGAAACAGGAGCTCACCCCGTTACGCAGCACTAGGGATTTAAACTGCTGAACTGCTGACCTTTCGATCGACAAGCTCAGTGTCTTAGCCACTGAGCCACTGCGTCGTATAGATAGGATGCAATAAACTTTTAGTGCTTTGAATTCAGTTCCTGTTCCTACTTATTTGCACCCCAATTATATCACCAATAGTCAGAATACAACTTGTTTTAAAAATGTCTGAACCAACATTTCTAATTCCTGCCACAATATATTGCTGTTATCAAGCAAGCCAACAGAGAAAAGTCTTTGGCTTATCTAGTCTATAGGTGGAATAACTCTTGCACAGGTATGCCGACTCAAACTGTATGCAGAAACTTATTTAGTTGCTTTGCTGTGCTACCCCCCAAAAAATCATGACAGATACTTGGAGTATTGTGTATTAATAAGACATTGGGGATGCACAAAAGCCTCCCACCTATTAAAAAAGTGGAGATGTATCTAAAGGAAAAGTGGGGTGGGAGGGAAGGAAGGAAGGGAAACCCTACAGTGAATGAAATGACACATGTTCCTTCATAAAGTAGCTGAAACAATCAGGCTACAAGTTTATGACTCCAGGATAATTGAAAGTAAGAGATTTTTCAGAATGTAGCCAAAGACTGACATTTTTTCTGCCACAAGTGGAAAAGAATCTACATTCCTTCTGGAGAATACCAACAAGCAGTTGGTAGGTGCTTGTCTAAAACAGGCATTGAAACAAACAATAAATGATACTAGAACCAAAAATGGTTTATTGTCATTCCCATATATTGTCCCATGAGAATATAATGTATTTAATTATCAACCCTTTAGCAAGAAATGAGGACTTACGTTAGGACATAATTGACACTCACTATGCAGTGAGGTCTTGATGAGCGGCTATTATGTACAATAGTGGCATAGCTCTGGATCCAAACCCAGCCACCATTTTTTGACAGTAACCGATAATACTTGGTTGTGACTTGTCCTTTCACCAACACTATAAAACATTAAAGAGGTTTAATTACATTTACGTATTGCCTGGTCCAAAGCCTCTTGGCTTTTGTAAAATTACAGAACTTGTAACTTTTTAAGCAAGACTGTTCTTTTTGTTTTTTTAAGAAGAAAATTGAATAGAATATCCATAGGAGAACTTTTTGAAGTAAGAAAAGAAACATAATTCTCTATTTTAGTTCACAGAACTTACTATTAACATTCCACATACACTATTGAGCTAAAATATGAAGTCATAAGCAAAGAAAACATTGGATTACATATATTCACAATGCCTGCACTGCAACCTATACTGTTTTCCAAAGCATGTTCATGTAACAAAAACAAAAATGTTCTGTTTGGAATTTTCTGACATAAAATACATTGAAGGGAGAAAAAACTGAAATAATATATTTGTGGCTGTAGAAAATTTAAGCTTAACACGTTTTATTTTCTTCTCACCCTCATTCCTATTTGTCAGTTGATGCAACATAATTTCATTCACAGCAGTCTTTCAGGAATCCACATCCTTCTCAAAAAGAGAGTGATTTTGTTATGATCTAAGTTTTTCATTAAAATAAGTTGATCAGATGAGAAATCTCAGATATATTTTTCTAGAAAAAAATCTTCCTTTGTATGCTGACCAAGATTTTTGAAATCTTCTTTAAATTAACTGGTCAGACTTCGTTAATCTTCGACATAGATACATGTAAGACTAAAAATATCTTTTTATCCCTTTATTCTGAGAAGAAGAAAAACAGGGGTTTGATGGTTCTCCCTTCCATTAAAAAGGCAGTGAAGAAGCTATCAGCACTGTATCTTATAAGAAGTCTAACTCTGTGGTCCAGAATATGATGAAATAATTCTCTTGGAGAGAATCACAAATTGTTCGCTGCCATTGTCTCTATTCAAAAGGTTACTGAACTTATTAATTTATTTGTTTCATTAACCTACCTTTCTTAATTATCTCCAGTTCCTGATATATCATGAGACTATTAAATGGACTATTTTTGTGAGACCACAATGTTTTCTTTATATCTTAATTCAATAGGCATATGACCCACTCTTGAGAATTCTTAGTAATTCATACTAATCCTTCTCTCACCAAAAGCAGACTGTTTAAAGCTAATAAAGAATAATTTCTTCACATCATTGGTTGTTAAAGATTATGGTCAGAACATAACATCTCATGTACAAATTGAGAATATAAGAGGGTAGAAGGCAGGGGCAGAATTGATAGCAATTATGTATTTCACATATAATTTTTTTTGAATGGCATGTATGAAAATATCCATAACACACACATCCAACTGAAAGCTCATCTATATCCAACACTATACATTATTATTTGTTTCATATTACTTACAAAGGTGGTGAGCATATCGTAAATGAAACACATCACATCCATGCACATGGTGGTAAAGAGTTTTCTCTATCAAATCTTGTGGCTCATATCCAGTTAATTCAGTGACTCTAAAAGAGAAAATATATCCAAGAAGCAATATAGGTACTACTCAACCTATGACCATAATTGAACCTGAACTCTTTGTTTTGTTTGCTTTACTTCACGACTTTTCTTGCCACAGTTGTTAAATGAATCACTGCAGTTGATAAATTAATAACCTAGTTTTTAAGTGAATCTGGCTTCCCCATTGACTTTGCTTGTCAGAAGGTCACAAAAGGTGATCACATGACCCTGGGACACTGCAACCGTTGAGTCAGTTGCCAAGCATCTAAATTTTGATCACATCATCATGGGGATGCTGCAATGGTTGTAAGTGTGAAAAACAGTTGTAAGTCACTTTTTTCAGTGCCATTGCCACTTTGAATGGCCACTAAATGAACGGTTGTAAGTCGAGGGCTACCTATAGAATAGAATATTATTGGCCAAGTGTGTTTGGACACACAAGGAATTTGTCTCCAGTGCATAAGCTGTCAGTGTACATTCAAACAATAATGTAATGTAATCATAAAATACCCATAGGAAAAGGTAGTAGAAAAGATAAGAAAGATAGTAGTAATACATACAATACAATAATAATAATAATATGCATGGCTTGAACAAAACAATGTGGAAGTGTTCAATAGTCCTCCTTCGTACTGTATGTAGCTGATCAGCTTTTATCTCCTGGATTGGCCATAATTCAGAATGAGGAGGACACTTGATTTGAGCGTGATTTTTTTGTATTTGCTGTAGTTCAGTTGGAAGGAAGATTGGTCTTCTCATCATTTGGAGGACACCAAAAATAAAGGTGATACTGTAATGGGTCGGCTTTTAGATGGTACATAGAAAGGTTGGGGAGACGGTTCTGATGGTGTGAAACTGCCCTATAGCAATATAGCAATTGCATTTAGACCTATATACCACTTAGTAGTGCTTTTACAGCCCTCTCTAAGTGGTTTACAGAGTCAGCCTGTTGCCCCCAACAATCTGGGTCCTCATTTTACCCATCTCAGAAGGATGGAAGGCTGTGTCAACTTTGAGCTGGTGAGACCTCAGCTGCCAAACTGCAGGTAGCCGGCAGTCAGCAGAAGTAGCCTGCAATACTGCATTCTAACCACTGTGCCACCATGGCTCTCTTATGTAAAAGTTTCATTGACCACTGAGCAAGAATTTGCTTAAAAGAATTTTGTTTAAGAAGCCATTGGGGGTGGTCTGGTCTCATTCCCCTACATATGGGTCTGTCCTTCCATTAAGAAGGGTAAAGTAACTTATCTCAAGTGACAGATTGTCTATATCATTACATTTGATAATATGCTCATCACCATGGAGACGTCTGTTGAGGTTTCCATTTTAGGAACCAAAGTATTTTGTGCCCTCCTGGAGAAGATACTGTAGATGTGTTAGGAAAGCAATACAGAAGAAAATCTGGCATACAGTATTGTAAATGGGTTCTCTACTAGAACTCCCATTTCCCAGGGAGAAAGGTAGTTCTAATTCCTGTTGTAGGATGGGCTTACATACCAGTTGACATAGTTGGCCAAATAGCTTTCTCTTTTCCCTCCTTTCTCTATTCAATGGCTAGTTTTAAATGTCATGCTGAGCAATAATGTGGCTGTTGTTGTTTTTTAGTTTCAGTTTAGCATGAGGTATAATCCCAATCTTTTTAGTTAGTTAGTTAGTTAGTTAGTTAGTTAGACATGTTTGTTGACATAGCATTATTTATGTATTCATTCATTCATTCATTCATTCATTCAATTTATATAGCTGCCCTTTCTTAACAAATGACTCTGGCAATGATATTTTTGGTGTAGTTGGTCACTTTGATTTGTTCAACAAACCGCATCTTACTCTATTTGAGCTATTGAATTCTCTTCCATGTTGCAGTTGGATATTGCAAGCTTTGGGGAAAAAATTGCATCCGTTGCTATGCCTTTTTCTTCAGTCATGCCATATTCTTCATCTTCATCTCTAGTGGAGCCATGTCAACAACACAAGCTCAATCTTGGAAACATGTTCAGATTGCATTCCGCTCTGACTCCAGTCATTAGAGCAATAAGCAGGTCAGCATATTAAAAAGCCTGAAAAGGGGGAAACCAGAGAAGCCCTATTATGGGCCAGTCCATTCTAGGTGAGTTGGGGAACAAGAAGGCAGAGATGGAAAGGACAGTTTGCAGTAAATCCCCAACCGAAGTAGGACTGAAATACTGTACAATGCTGATAGTCGCAGGTTGATAGTTTATATGTCTGATCCACTCCACATTCAATCAAGAGATCAGCTATTTGGCGCTGTTACCATGTGAACACAATCTTTTAGCATTCAGCTAACAGTTTTGTTTGCACAATTTTGGGATTGACAAAGCCATTGATTTTGTCAGTCTGTAATAGCCAGCTAGAAGTCATGTCAATCACTTTAAGGTTAAATGCTGAAGGTTACGGTTGATAACTGCAGCTAAGGGTTAAAAACCTTAGAATTATAGAACCGCTCAGATGCAATAATAGGTCATATTGAATTGAGTAAGAAACAAGTAACAGGCAGAGAATTTGCCCTACAAAAGAAAACAAAATAACAACAAAAATCACCAGTGCATGTTAGCTGAATGCTAAAAGTTGACCTATACATCAGAGGTGGGGGTGGGAGATGAACTAAGGCACAACATTTAGCTGGCATTTAGAAGGATTATATGTTTAAGGGATATAAACTCCCAGTCAGAAAGAAATATATTAGTCGCTCTGACTTGGGGCTTGTAAGGAACAGGGTTGGGGAGTTGCCTCTGGTACTACTCAAGCAGCAGACTTCTGTTCACACCTTTCCCTCATTTCCTAGGCAGCCCTGTCCATTTCCCAGGTCTGCTGTGAAATAGATTTGAGGAGGTCGTCGGTAGAACTAAAAGAAATGGGAAATGTTGGTGGAAGGAAGAACAGCCCTAAGTACATTGTTCAACTACGTCTGAAGCTTAACAGGAATCAAGGGAGGTCTTGGAGGAGCAGATGTGTGTCCTGATGGGATGATACTGAGATGTAACAACAGATGTTGTGGTTGAGATGACGCCAATTAAGAAGAGGAAGCATATGACGCAGATTCACTGCCAGTTCCAAATGGGAGGCTGTAGTAAGACATGGCTTCCTCAGAGCTCCTGGTTTTTGACAGTGTTCAAATAGTCAAATGCCAGAGTAATTTTGACTTTGGGTAGATCTATGTGGCAGGAATAAGCCAGGCTCTGTTGGCTCAGACCTTCTTTTTGGTTAAAAAAAACACCTTGTAAACGAAGAGCTGCAGCTGAGCCCATCTTAGCATTGCCAACGCCATCATGGTGATGGATGGCTTTTAATCACGGAAGCCTCAGCTTCTGCTGCTGCTCAGATACCAAATGTTGGCTCCTATTTTGGAGCTGGAAACAAGGCCTATCGAAAATCTGGGCAACCCTAGTTCAGTTGTTCAGTCACGATTGCTTCTTCATGACTTGAGGGCTGTCATTTTTTTTTCATCCATCTGAGAGGTAACCGATTCTTTGAATTCTTGCAAGAAAATGCTTGTGTCGTTGGTAACAGTAAGTAGTCACCTTGTCATCTGTCAGCCCTTTTTTTCCGATTGCCTTTGATTTTTCCAAGCATCGGGGTCTTCTCTAGTAACTCTTGCTATCTCGTTATGGGTCCAACTGATCTTTATAAACTCTAGCTTCATTATTAGCGCTTCCATTATGCAGTCTATATATTTTTTTCATCTAGTAAACATAACAGGTTTACTCACGCTGTGTTCTATGACAGATGGAGTAGGATTTGGTGCACGTAGTCAGAAGTGAGAATGTCCAGTTTGGTGTTAATTCACACTGAGGCAACAAGTGGTGTAGCCATCCTCCGTATAACCTAAGACAATGTTTCTCAACCTTGGCCATTTTAAGATGAATTCCCAGAATTCTGAGTGTTGACATCCACACATCTCAAAATGGCACAGTGGAAAAACACTATCCTAGAGGATTCCAGGAATAAAACACCTACAATCTTGGCGGTAAAAATTATGTTTTGCACAATTATAACATGGTTTTATTATTTAAGGAAGTAAAAGCCAAACCCAGACAATGGAAGTGGAGGAATAGGAAGAGGCAATTAGGTTCTGGAAGATTTCCCGGGTATTCCAAGTCCTCTTCCATTCCCCCAAGTCAGCCTTTAGCCAACAGCGACACAGTGGCTCAGTGGCTAAGATGCTGAGCTTGCCGATCAAAAGTTGGCAGTTCAGCGGTTCAAATCCCTAGTGCTGCATAATGGAGTGAGCTCCCGTTACTTGTGCCAGCTTCTGCCAACCTAGCAGTTCGAAAGCATGTAAAAAATGCAAGTAGAAAAATAGAGACCACCTTTGGTGGAAAGGTAACAGCATTTTGTGCGCCTTTGGCATTTAGTCATGCCGGTCACATGACCACGGAGACATCTTCAGACAGTACTGGCTCTTCGGCTTTGAAAAGGAGATGAGCACTGCCCCCTAGAGTCGGGAACGACTAGCACATATGTGCGAGGGGAACCTTTACCTTTATGCTGAAGTATGATGCCTTGTTTAACAAGATTGAGACAGGAAATGGTAACAGGGGCTGTTCTTTACTTGAATGCAGGCAACACATGTGCAGCCTTTACAGGTTGTGCATTTGTTTCTCTCTTTTCATCCATCTCTCTGTGTTTCACACTGGAGCAAGGCAAAATGGGAAAGTGATGCTGGCAAGCATCTTTTACCAGTTCCCAGTAAACATCTCTTAAAAATATCTGATAAAGTGCAGAGGTGCCAGGCAATGCATTTGGAAGAATGATATGCAAGAATGCATTCAAATGCACGGTTCAGTTGCTTGGGACCAAGTAGTAAAGGCAAGGTAAGAGATCTAAAGATACAAGAAGGCAAGAGAGCGCCCAGGAAATAAGCAAAGGCCATCCCTGTACAGAAGAATTTTGATGGGAAATAGGGGTTAAACGAGTATAACTAGGAAAGAAGACCCTGGCTGCCTAGCACAGCTGCTCTGGTAGGAGGAAGGAGTCAACCCAACAGCTAAAAATATCACTGTGGTTGTAGTGTTGGCTGCTACTATTTTCTCAGAGCTCGGATTCTTGCTATAGTGAGTAAGTCATTCAGTTTTAGAGATGCAGGGAAGGGACTGCTGTAAGAAAGCTGTTTAGTGGGAAGACTTAGTGCTGCTATACTTAAATGGTCACTTGCAACAGTTTTTGCTTTGCACAAAAACTCACACAAGCATTCTCAGGGCACTGCTGCAAACCTTCTGAAGTGGTTGCTGTAATGGATTTAGCATTAGTCCGAAAATTGCCCTCCCTACCCATCCTGTTCTATTTTACTAACAATCACTTCCCGGGTGTGACATCCAAACACTGTATCTCAAACCTTTGAGAAGGGTGCAAACCTTGGGGAGGAGTGGGGGGGGGGGGGGTTCAAGCAGTTGGTCTCAGAAAGACTGGCTGCAGAGAACAACAATAAGTGAAGCAAGTGGGTAAATGCTTGTTGATGCTTCACAAAACGCTAAATCTACATGCCTTCAGAACCAGAATAACCACATTGTGCCATTAATATTTGGAAATGCAATCAAATCCATTGGTCCACAGAGAAAATGTAGGTGGCTCAGCAAATCCTTCTCATAAAATAGCACATAGCTGGGCTCACACAGCATACACCAAACAAATACATCACATTAGGGCTCCAGGTAACCGCCAAGTTTATGCAACATGCTGTGGCAATGGCTGAGTTTCTGCGACCCAGTGGACCGCAAGCTATCTAAATCCTTTTTCTTTTTGTTTGCCTAAGATAGCATGTTGTGCGAATGCAGCCCGTTGTTCTTCGCAGGCTGATGAAAAGAAAAATGACAAGGCTGCCTCTAAAGTCATCTTCTAACGAAGAGAGGTTAACGAAGCCTTGCTTTCCCCCACTTATAAGGAAAAGGGCCATTTCTTTGGGAGATCATTTTGGTCAGAATTCTTGAAGATGTTTAGCAAGCTGCCACCTTTCATTGCCTGGGACTGGGAAAAAAGGGGGTGAGGCAAGCTTTTTACTGGTTTATCTTTTGCTCCACTGTGCATTATGGTAGATATGATGGTTTGACATGCATTACCATTACAAATGCTATTGGAGCTAAGGTCCAACCGCTATTGTCCTTTCATTCTTCCATGAAGGGATTCAAGGTGTTTAAGGCAGTGGTGGGATTCCAGTAATTGAACAACCCTAATGACCAGCTGGGTAGGCGTGGCTGGGTGATCATGTGACTGGGTGGAGCTCAGGAGACAGTAAGTCTGGGCG
>JAOYMU010000098.1:25650022-25661690 GCA_025802295.1 Psammodynastes pulverulentus
AATAGTTCAAAAAAAGGGTGCCCAGGATGAGATGGATCTTTGAGAATGTTTTGAACTTTCTTAAGGCAGCGGGAGCTGTAAAGCTCTTCCAAGGAGGGGAGAGGGCAATCAATGATCCAATAATGGATGGAAACTGAAAAAGGAGAGATTTAACCTGGAAATAAGGAGAAACTTTTTGACAGTAAGAACAACCAACCAATGGAACAGCTTGCCCTTGAAAGTTGTGGGAGCATCATCACTTGAGACCTTCAAGAAGAGATTGGACTGCCACTTGTCAGAAATGATGTAGGGCCTCCTGCTTGGGTAGAGTGTTGGACTAGATGACCTACAAGGTCCCTTCCAACTCTGATTATCTGTTATCTGTTAACTTTATTAAGCTGGAGTGGTCCAGCACTGGTCAAATAGTATAAATAATTCTTATCCTCCTACAAAGAAAGACCAGCTGGAATTCAATAGAGAGCTCCAGGAGTCTGCCAGTACTACAGTGCAGGTAGGCCTCGGCTTACAATAATTTATTTAATGGCGGTTCAAAGTTACAACAGCACTGAAAAAAGTGGTTTAAAACTGATCATTAAACTTACAACTATCTCAGTCACATGATCAAAATTTGGGCACTTGGCAACCAGCATGTATTTACAATGGTTGCAGCATCCCAAGATTATGCGATCACCATTTGCGACCTTCCCAAGGGCCATTGGACAAGCAAAATCAATGGGAGGGGCCATTGGCAATAAAGATTATAAAATTGGACGTGACTCACTTAACAACCACCTTGCTTAGCAATGGAAATTCTGGTACCAATTTTGCTTTTTATGTCAAGGACTACCTATACCTCTTGCTACCTCTGCCTTGCAGGTGATTTCCTCACTCTTTCTTATAATAGCCTTGCCCGTGAAAAAGGATCCAAATTATTTTAAAGCCTCTTTATGGGCTCATAATAGAGAATGCTGAGCTAGCTCAATACTAAGGTTTAGTATTGGATGATTTCTTGTAGCTATTGTTCCCAAAGATTAATAAGATTTGCATATACAAGAATTAAAGCTATATTTAATCAATTACTTTGTTTTCATCATTTCTGTGTGCACATTCGCACATTGGGAACTGGAAAGAAAGAGGCTTCAGTATGTATTGAAAAAATGACTATTAATCTTACGTTAGGATTATTCATAGCTATCGCATGATTAATATGAGAGAAAAATCAACAGGCCTTGCTTATTTGTTAGAGTTATATCCTGGCAATCGAAGAGTTTAAGACTCCTTTTCATTTTTTCCTCACAATAACAATCATAGGAGAGAGCCTGGTGTGAGAGTTACTGATTCAGAATCACCCAGAAAGTTTCCCTAAGTGAGAATACCAAATCTGAATACTAGCTCACTATCTTTAACTCCTCTACTACATTAATTCTCACGGCTGTGGTGGGGTGGGTGAAAAACTATCCTGAAGTTTAATCTTGCAGTTACTTGCTAGCAGGCATTCCCACTGATAGAGCTTATATTCAGGAATTCTTTCCCTCGGGAAATTTAACAGAGATGACATCGATTGTATCCTATTGAAACCAAGTTAAATGAATTATTCAATTACATGTTTGTTTTTCACTATCTTGGGAGGTAGGGAAATTGTTCACGTCTCAATGTTAAATTAAGCAATATAGCAGTTTACTGTTTTTAATGCATATCAGATTATTTTTTATGCAACCAAGACTTTTTTTTTAACCCACGTTACAAATAAAGCAGAAAAATGGTTCACAAAATAGTTTTGCATGCTGGAATATTGGCTGAATACCCCAAGTCTTCTCACAATTGACCTTGTTCTACTTGAGGATTACTGTTGTGACTGTGAGACAAAAGAATTGCTGAAGACTATGCACTGCCCTCCCTATCCCTTCCTTTGTCAAGAAAAGACCAACAGGAAAATGTCCTTGATTTAAAACTTAAGCAGACCCCAGAATCTTGCCAAATACTAAGTACATAGCATTCCAAGTCCAAGAGATAGCAATCGAAAATTTATTGCATTAAGCTTATTACATGAAAGTAGATAGTTTTTTTAAAAAGTTTGTCCTAATTATAGGCACTTCTTGGGTTACAACCACTCATTCAGCAAGTGTTTAAAGTTCCAACAGTGCTGAATAAGGAGACTTAGGACCAGTTCTTCAAGTTGCAGCCACTGGCAGAATCCCTGTGCCCATAGGATTGTAATTTAGGCACTTGGCAACTAACTCACAAAGGTGTTCTGGAGTCATGTGATCACCATTCAGGACCTTCCCTGATGGCTTCCCACAAGCAAAGTAAATGGGGAAGCTGGCAGGAGGTCTCAAGTCTTTTTCACAGAATGAGGATACAGAGGTAAATAGATGCAATGCACCTAGCTGATAAACTAAAAATAAACCAATGAAAGTTTAATGAAATTAGGGTGTTAAAAGTGTAAAATTATAATAAAAATATTTTTTTAAAAAAAGAAAGTTTAATGAAATAACTAAAACATGGTATAATTGATAAATTAATAGCAGAATGTGTGAAAATGAATGCATATCCTTTCAAGAAAAAAAAAGACTTTTTCTTCCAATTGCTGGCGGATCCAATTACTTTGATAGAACAATTGGTATTGGTGGGATGTAAAGTATAGAAGATTAAGACCATTGTGTTAGAATTTAGATTCCTATTAAATGTTACGGTAGCTAAATCTAGGCTTCACATGCATTATATAAGTCTACCTAATTCAACAGTGGTAGATTCTCGTCTTCCACAGTATATCGGATCAGATTCTCAAAACTCTTTTAAAAACAACTTTTCTATGAGATAGAATTTTGACAAGAGTATCCCTTTCCACTGTGGTATTACAGAACTTACTGCATTCGTTTAATGAGTCCAGTATTAAGTGTAGTTCCACTAATTTGTCCATGTTGACATTTAGCAGACCATCAATTTCATCTAGCAAGTGAGATCGACGGTTTTTCTCCTCCCATGTTAGTAAGTTGTTATATTCCTTTTCTAATTTTGGATCGATGCCATCATCTTTTTTGTAGCGCTCATAAGCTCGATTCACATTCTCCAGAATGCGGAAGAGTTTTTTTGAAATCTCCTGAAAGCACAGAACATATTTGCAGGGAAAATTAGTGTATTGAATTGTTACAGGAATTCCCAACTCAGCTGTGTAAATCACTTCTTAGTTTTGGAGCTCTTTCAGTCTCCTCTTAACATTCTGGGAAATTCTAGGTGTAATCTTACTGCAATACTTTAGTTGGTATGCTACCTGCTTTGTGTCTTATGAAGAAAGAGGATAGATATGCATCTGATTTAAAAAAAAAAAGTTAAAATAATAATAGAAAGTCTTTTAGATTTTAAAATGAGCAGATTCATAAAAGATAGGCCAATCCATTTCTGCACGTATTAATCAAGCTATGAAAAAAAGAATATAACTGTAAACTTCTAGATTTTCTTGAAGTATCTCTCCCACTCCATTGCAAAAAAAACAAACAAACCCAAAACAGGACCTAGAGCTAAACTCTGCCTACTAGCAAAAGGAAAGCATGGTGCTTTCTTTTTTCATTCAGGAAGGGTTTCAATAATATAGTATTTTTCATGATGAAAGAGCTTAATTTGGGTGTTTTAGCATTTATTAGTGGAATAAATTAATATTTTCCTTCTTCCTACCTTTCAGAGGTGGTTGGAGATGCTCAACAAGGCTGAACAAAAACATTGGGATATTTGAGGGGGAACAGCAAATGCTACTCTCCTCAAACTGCATTTCCTAGTAATCAAAAAAATTAGATGTTCCCCCCCCCCTCCAAGACAGTAAATCCCGTAAGATGTTGTCTCTGTACCTGGGAGATGTAGATACATTTGCAACTTGTCTTCCCAAAAGTATAATAGTGATGATAGTGATTTAAAAGCAGATTATAATATTGTGGCAATAAAGTTTAAGAGCTGACCATTTCTTCCCCTTCATTAATGATCAGAATCATATTATATTTTGCCTAATGGTAAAACTCCTACTGATTTGCAGTTGAAGAATATTTGTGCTTCATATGCAATTAATAGTCACGAATCTATAAGGCAAATCTAGATGCTATTGTGAAGAGTTATGCAAACTTAATTGTCTTTTTCCAGGGCAAGGTGCCACATTTTTGATGCTTACCTTCTTGGCTCGTTCTAGTTGTGCCACCTCAATTTTATCCAAAACACGCTTTATAGGAAGAGGAATTTCAATTGGTTGGATAGGCATAGTTTCTTTTTTGGTGGTTGTAACTTTGGGCACAGCAAGACCTTTTGATTCATATTCATTCAGACTTCCTAATGATGAAGATTCAAAGGCACCAGATTTTGAAGTCAAGGATGGTAGATTTTCCCATGCAACGAATCTTTGGGAATGCATGATTACTGCACAGAATGAGCCAGATAAACCTCCTTGTACTCTTGTCACATAATTTGTGTTGGTAGGTGAGTGATGGAGGAAAACAAAGAGATTTACATTTCAAAAAAAAAAGTTTTTTTTACAGTTAAATGGGAAATCACCAGAGAGGAGCAGATTCTGTTTATAGAATTGATGTCTCCGTTGCCATTCCATGACTTCTAATTCATGATGTCACTAAGCAAGCAACAAACATTTGCATAGAAAGAAGCTTCAGGGAAAAGAAACTCATAATTCTACATATTGAATAGGAAGTTTCATTGATAACATGTCCCACCATATATCAGACCTTTGGAAGGAAAGCAGCATTGCAGTGCTTCAGTAGTATATAGTAGTAGTTGAGGATTATAATCCTCAGTTTAGCTAGACATTTTGAAAATATTGAATATATTTGTATATTGGCACTGAACAGAGTCCCCTTTCAGTTCTGGCATTATTTTTCCAAACTTGAATTAACAGTGTAAGCCATTACCAAATGTTACAAAGTATTTAATGTTATAACTTTTGCATAACAGGCAGCTGATTTGAAGCATCTGTCATAGATAGAATGGCAATGTTGGTAATTGATTAATTTGTTATTACATGTTTACTGCAAGAGACAGAAAATCAAAGACTGACAACTACTTTGAGAATTTTTTTTGACTCATAACTTGGACAATTTGGGATATTTTACTCCATGACATGGAAAAATAGATAAGATGTGTAAGTATATATTTGTCTGTATATAGCATGTGTATATGTGTGTCTTTTAAAAGAATTTCATTTTTAAGTGTTTCAGTACACCCACAGTAAAAATAACAATAAAGGTTATCTTATCATCTATCTTTTCTTTTTCAACATGTCATGAGCCAGGCATGTTGTTGTCTACATTAATCCCCTCCTCCAAATAACAGAAATTTTATTAACAAAATTGTCTGATCTTCTCTTATTTAATCTATCATAATTGAATCAGACCTGGTGCTACATAGCTGAGAGATAAAATAGCGTTTATTGTTCAAAATGATTTATTTATACTAATTTGAGTAAGTGGGGAAGCTTACAAATCTCCTGCAGCACAGAATTTCAGCTTCACAAAAAACGAAGATCAACATCTCTCCGTCCTATCTGTTCAATCACTGTTGAACTTCTTGCTGGAAATGGAAGGAAATTAAATTTTAATTTGGGGTTTTGAAAGTTAGAGCTGTTTATGATTATAGAAATATTGTGTATTGTTGATTTTAGAGTAAGAGTTTAATGTAGCATTTTATGTCTGTATCTGTACCAAAGAAAATTGGAAATTAGTTTTTTTTTCTTTTGCACTCCTGATTTTGCCTTTTTTAACCTCCCCTTTTCCCAGCCCTTTTTGTATTTCATCTTGTGCCTAATTTTTTTCAAACAAGCAATGCTTTGAGTATTGCACATAGAGAACACTGTAATCACCAGAATAACTATATTGTGCCAAATCCAAAATTTGTGTGCAAGATACAATGCAGGAAAGTTGTTTACTACAACACTTTCTGGCAACAAACATACAGATGAATAATAAAAAGGGAGATGTACCCTCTCAAGATAATATTGGGGAAATCCCAAGCTCCTTGTTCATTCGCATGGCTATAGTTATGTCATATCAAAACAGAAAGCATGGTGCACAGGAAAAGTACTATGAAAGATCATGGAGATGTTGGGTGACAAAGATTAATCAAAAGTTTGATACTTGCTTGTATCAAATAGATTTTCTCTACTTATATACCCCTGTCTCTCCGTATCTATATATAATAAGACTAGTAGTGATATGGAATAGGTTTCAGTTTTGTCTTCTTTTAATTCAGGACACTAAATTCTGTAACTTCAACGCAAAGTTTACGAAAAAGGGTGCCATTATCAAATAATTATGTGATCAAGAGCACCACCCTCCCCCAGAAAATAGGTTAACACACAGCAGTTAAAATAATAGCTTCCTTAGTCTTCAACATGCTACAAAACTTTTAATTCTAGCATACTGGAGTGACTGAAGGAAGGTACCGTAAAAAGAAGCATTTTGCAAAGTCGTCCTACAAGCTCTGAACAAAAAAAACCCCTACGCTTGCGAAAATTTAGTTGGATTAAACTCAGGCGTGATAGTTTTTCAGGGTTGGCTGGGTACAACAAGGCGGTTCGCATATCTTGCGGGTGTTTTTCACATTCCTGCAATACGACGCTCCCTACGGGCAAAAAGAATGGCTCCTGCGAAGAACAGGTGGAATTATGAAACCCCCTCCCCCTTTCAGCTAATGGTACGTTCTGCCGCTACCACGCTCGCGCGACTGCGAACGCGGTCGCTTGTCACCAGAGGGTCATTTCTCTGAAGCTTGTCAGTGAGCAGCTCGTGGTCCGGAAGCATTTGTGGAAATTGCCCCGGAAGGGGAGGGGGGAAGGGTTGCGTGTGGCGGCAGCGGCGGCGGCGGCTGCTGGGGCTCGGCCCTGGTGGTGAATGGAGTGATAGCGGCGGCAGGAAGGAGAAGGAGGCCGGAGGAGGCGGAGCTCGCGTCTTTTTGCGCGGAGTCAGGCTTTCGTTGCCGGCAGTGGTGGAGGAAGACGACCGCGGCGGCTCGCCTCGGGGGCTTCGGTCGGGGTCGGGAGGGTCAAAGACTGGCCGGGGGGGAGGCTGGAGGAAAAAGATGCTGCTCTTCATGGAGGTGAGTGGGGGGTTGAGCCACGTGACTCGCCAGGCGGCGCGCGCTCGCCCGCCGCCCGTGTGTGTATATGTTTGGGGGGGGGGATGGTGGCTGACACAGCAAATAGCCCCCTCGCTCGCGTGGGCGGCGGTGGGGAGCGTTACTTGGGAGGGGGTCTCCAGCCGGAAAGGAGGGACGTTGGAAGGGACGGCGCTCCCGGCACACTTGCCCGCCATGGTGCGCCATAAGAGGTGGAAGAGGAGGAGGAGGATCACGCGGCCGCTGGCGGGTAATGGGGCGAAGCGGGTTTCGGGATCCAAGCGCCAATCGGACACGCCGGGCCAGTGGGTGGGCCTCCCAAGGTCAAGCTTCGTGAGCGGCCCAAGAAGGCCTGTGAACGGGGGCCAGGATCTGCCAGGCTCGTGTGGGCGAAGGGGACAGGATGTGGAAGCGTGGCCTGCCGCGTAAAGGTGAAGTAGGCCTGAGGGAGAGCGCAGTTCAGGGGACCGTACCGCCGAGTTTTTGTGAGTTCGTGGACTAAGTTGTGTTCGCTTCTTCTATTTGTTCCTCTGTGTGTGTGTGTGTGTGTGTGTGGGCGGAAAAGAGTCTGGGCGGGAGGAGATGGCCGTGAAAGACGTCGCAGTGACCTTTCGTAAAAGTTCTCCCTGATGGCTGCTGCTTGGAACATGGCCGGGCACGTGTGAAGGTTACAAGCTTATCTGAGGCCCGCGCCGAGGAGGAAGAAACGTTTTGGAAGCAGTTTTCGGCCTTCTTATTTCCCATCTTGCCTCTTGTTAAAATAAATTAAAAAAAAATACGTGGGAGGTCATCCGCTTCCAACTCAACTCTCTCTTTTAAAAAAAAAACTGCAGGCACATGGCAGGAGTACAATATATATAGTCAGCTGACTGCTGGCTTTCTTTTTCCCTTGCCTGGCTAATACTTTGAGTAGATTCCAGATTGTATTGTTCTTATTGTCGAAATGTCAGACCTAGTAAAGCTGTAACTTAGCAACGTGGCACTGGTTTAACTGTGCCCATATAAACAGCTTTTAAGAGGAAAGTGGTGTAAATTTTTGGTATTAACCTGGCTTGTAGGGCTGGATGTTTAAACTTATTTCTATCCTTCAGAAATTGCTGAAGGAAGAGCTTAATAATGTTATTCGTTTTAACTGAGCAACAGTTTCACCTTTTTAATTCCATATATAAATATACGCCTTTTGAACATGACTGGAAATGAAGTTGCAACATATGGAAAAGTTTTTATATCACAGTGAAGTTCGAATAGAGACAGCAGTTTAAGATAATTATGTAGTCAGTTAAAATCATTTTTTAAAATAAAATACTTGTTTGGAGTTGTCTATTTTATAGAACAGGGTTAAAGGTACAAAATTTTATAAATATACATGAGACTGATTCTGGGAAATAGGAAAAGGGTTATGGTTTGATAGCTTGTTCTGCAAACTGATCTCTCTATTATATTATATTATATATACAGAGAGAGAGGAGAGAGACTGTGTGTGTGTGTGTGTGTGTGTGTGTGTGTGTTATATTGCAATCCTCCCCCCCCCCCCTCAACTGAAATGTATTTTCATGGGTAGACTACCTTGGCTGTGAGAAAGAGACACATGCAGACTTAAGGTGAAATGTTAGGTTTGCCCCGGCATTATATTCAACGTATGCAAAATGTCAACTGCACCTAAATATGCTTACACTGAAGCAAGGCCCACTGGATTAGTTTGGGCTATAGTCTAGGTAAGTGAATATAGGATTCCATCTTAAGTCAATTAATACTCCCAAGAAATAGGACTGTTGTGTAAACAAAAATTATAAAGCCTTAATTTACAAAGGTATCTACAATAAATCAGATGGACTAATAACTATAAGCAATAAAATAAAATACTTCTATGTTATTGTAGTGAATTAAATGTGTGCAATCATTTAATATAGGAATAACTGGAGGAATAACTGATCCTGCTGTTACAATTCTTGTAGAGAAATAATATCTCATGTGCCATGACTCATCATTTATTACTATTAAGATGATTTTCAAAGTTTGCAACTTAATCCTTTTTAAAAAGAAAGTGAAGATAAATATTCCCAAGGCAGGAAAAGGCATACAAACTTAGGCAGATTCTTATCCTGATCTTTTGACTACAGCTGTTAGAAAAGTTGTAATCCTAAATTTTTACTATCAGCCTGAGGTGCAGTAGCTTTTTGTAATATGTAAAACAATATTTTTAATGTTTAAAGATCCATAACAATTCTGAGAAGCTTAACCACAATTATAAATATGCTTTTTTACAAGTAAAGCTTTTTTCAGGACAACTTTTAAGAGTGCAAGCTTGGAATCAGAGTATTGAAATCTACTAAATGATGGTATTTGTGAGTTGTCATTATTCAGTTCTGTTTGACAAAGTTAAATAAAATTGTGTTGGCTCTTTCACGTAACATTTTGCTATAGTACAGATTGAATTAGAACATTGACCACAGCAGTATGCCAGAATTATTGAGAATTCTGGTTTATATGTTATAGATAATGGACCTGTGCAATAGGAATATTAAACAAACTGTGGATTACAGAGGAGATAAATACTTCCAGTTAGATTGAACTTGTGCTTTGGATTGTTAAGGAAGAAACAAAATATAAATCCTGAACAAAAAAATTGCATTATTTTCTGGCTGGTTTAGTGGCTTTTGCTATTGGAGAGTAATGCAAAGATAATTCATAGCAATTCTGGATTAGTTTTACTTTGAGTGTGTGGCCACCTTAGCATTGAATCCCGAATTCCATTGTTTGTCTTTCCTCTTCTGTGACTAGCAGCTCTGAAGTTGAAGAAAGCAAAGATACAGTTTGTGGCCTTTTGTGAACTATACAGGTATTTTACAGCTTCATCTCAAAGTTTCAGTCAATACATACATAGTTGCTTAGTAACTATGTATGTAGTATGTATGTAGTAACTATATAATACACACACACACACACACACGTACATAGTCTTGTATGGTAACTGTATAGCCCCAGGAAAAAAGTACTGTATAACATGTTCAAGAAGTGTTTCAGAGATTGTGATAGGGTGATGGTATCCTGTTAATGTTTCTTTGAACTCAAACTTGGGAGAGTTTTATGGCCCACCCTCCAAAGTAGATTTTGAAATGCTATAAGAAATGTGCTCATGATGTTGAATGAAAGCTAAAGATTTTTTAAAATCGGTATGCTGCATCAGCATGGTCTAATTATTGTAGATGGTTTAGCTCATCTTGAATTTTAATATTGAAGAACAACAATAAAAAATGCTGTGTCCCGTGTTATTTTTGTGGCTGTCTGATGAACATTATGCTAGCCATTTTGGAGAACAGGATGATGGATCATAAAAGAGTCAACAGTTCTTTTGCTGTTCATTTGCTGTCTATAGAAAAATAATAAATCTGGAAAGAAAATGTAAAACAGTTTACTAGAGCTGTTAAGAACATTTCTGGTAGCTGAGTGAATTCTTTGTGCAAATTGATTAAAATACACTGATAGATTAGAAGAGCAGGTATTATAAGTAAATTTTGTCAGTTATATTTGACAGTTATAATGGAAGAAACATACATGCACTCTTTCCTATAGTCATTTGAAGGCAATTTTAAATCTTGCACTTTAAATATTAACTGAATTGCTGAGTTAAAAGTCAACCCCTTCATTATCGGTGATGCAACTAGTTTGTTTAACTGCATTTTTTAAATAAAGTACTCTGCTGTTAAAGTTAGATATTTAAATCTTTTAGTGTTAACAAAGCTGGATTTGAGCTTTGTCCATACAACCTGAGAAGTGCCCTTGAATTGTCTAAATAAAATATTTTATTTAACTCTGTCCTTTTCTAGGAAAGTTCAAATGATTCTTGCTTCATTTGAAGCCAGATCCCATTGGTTTTCTGCAATTGAATATTATGTATCATAACTAACGTGATAGTGAATAAAGTTAATTCTCCTGAGCAAACGTTAACTAATTTTTAAACCCACTAATATTTGTCATATATCTTTCCTTCCTTTGTTGCAATTTATCCATGACACAGATGTGATCATTGTTACAGCAATCCTGAGAGATCACTAAATACAATTTAGAATGTCTCCAAATATTAACTATTGCCCATAAATCCTCTCAGAAAATATTTGAGCTTTAACTAGCTTAAGTCTGGTACCGATAGATGCCTTACAGAGTATAGAATGAATTTAAGATGTAGCTTTTGATTTTATGATAATTTAAGGACTGGCATTGCCTGAACCATATTGGGAAATGCTGATGAATATTTTCAGGCTGTGGCTTATTACCACCAGAACTTGAAAGTATGAAAGAGAATGATTGATTTTCCAGTCAAAATTTTGGTGCACCAATATTAAACTTGAATTTCTTGATTGTTTGGGCTGATAATGATTACCTAAATGATGTGTAAAGTGTCAGATAAAGTACTACTTAAATCTGTCTAGATCTAAAGCAAAAATACCTGTGTGTGATCATCATGCTTCATTTGTTTAAAAGAATGTTTGGATGATTGATTTTGGTATAAAGCAGTGCTCCCCAACCTTTTTATCGCCGCGGACCGGTAAACATTTGATAATTTTTCAGTGGCCCGCTTGTTTTGATT
>JAOYMU010000098.1:25664845-25681631 GCA_025802295.1 Psammodynastes pulverulentus
TCGTTCCTCGGGCGGCCCGGTACCATTTGATCCACGGACCGGTACCGGTCCGCGGCCCGGGGGTTAGGGAACACTGGTATAAAGTACCAAATTGTGAACATTTTAATTTATGTAAGATATGGAAAATACGTTAAGGTATTTAAACTTGAGTTTAATTTACCAAACTCATACCTTGCAGTAAAAAAGCATTAGTTGCAATGCATTCTGTTATCTTCTTTTGTGGGCCTCAAGAACACACACAGGATGAATTCATTCTAGTTCTAAAACTTTACTTATACAGATAGTTCTTGACTTACAGCCTTTCATTTAATGTCCGTTCAAAGTTACAATGCCACTGAAAAAATGACCCATGACAATTTTTTGCATTACCGTTGCAGCATCCCTATGGTCACATGATCAAAATTCAAACACTTGGCAAGTGGTATATATGACAGTTGCAGTGTCCTAGGATCATGTGATCACCTTTTGCAACCCTCTGATAAGCAAAATCAATGGGGAAGTCAGATTCACTTTACAGCTCTGTTATTAACTTAATAACCAGTGATTCACTTAACAACTATGGCAAGAAAGGTTGTAAAATGGGGCAAAATTTGCTTAGCTGTCTTAAATTTTGGGCTCATTTGCGGCTGTAAATCTATTCTCTACAGCAACTTAGGCATTTTTTTATAATTGATATAAGGATACCTTTCCAAACCTTTGTGACTTAAGTAACAAACTACAGTGTGAACAAGTCATTTAGCTGCTTCACATATGGTTGTCTAACAATTTATCAACCAATAGTTTTTAAAAAAAAACATGCAGTACTTATTGGTGACATATTTGATTCAAGGATGGTATTTTAGGATTATTATAACATTCTGTTGTGTTTGCTTTTGAGAGAGTTGTAGCTTTGGTAGTCTTCTTGATAGATATGGTCTCCACATCTGCTTGATTTGTTGAGTGGAGATACATCTCTTCTTCTATTACTGTAAAAGCTGTATGAATTCTGCATTCCTTTTTTTAATTTTTACAATTATATAAATATTTTAAAAGGGGAAGGAATTATAGATTGATACAGGCGGCATAAAAATAGAAGCTATATTATGAAATATTTTCACTGAAAGATAGCCTTGTGTAACAGGTTCTTAATCCAAACTATTGAATACTTGGATATACGACACTATTTTTTTTTCCAAGGCTGCTCAGTCATGAGTTGTCAGCACATTGTAAAAGTAAGCTTTAGTGTTGGCTTTAGATTTCAGCTGAATCTTATATATGAAAATTTAGGATTGTTAAAAGAAGCAGGAAATTGGTATTTAGAAAATTCATGCGTTTATTTATAGTTTGAGTTTATTCATTAAAGTTTATTATTGTTAGTAAACATCAATTTACAGTTAAACAATTGTTTATTCTTATTTCAAACTCTTAAAAAGTAGTAGTATAAGAAAGTCCTGCCAACTATAAAAAAGCTAATTTCAAAATATGTACAGTAAGTCGTCACCTTTATAACATTATTATTTACCCACCTGTAAGATTGTGGCTTAGGATTGCTCTTTTAAAAATGAGAGTATTTATTTAAGAACGATAATTAGTGCTGTTTGTACGGATTCACTGAATTGTTCAAAATCATGGCATGTTTGCTAGAAGAAGATAGAAAAGTGAGCAAATGCTATTTATTGTCATTTCTTGGGCATGTTGGGTCAGTTCTAAATAAAGCATTGGGCATTATTAAATGGCCATACAGTAAAATTCCATTTTATTTTTAAGAATGCCCATTGGCCTGCATATAGCCAAAACATTCATATACTTGAGGCTGGTATTTTACTTTTTATTATATATACATCCAATTTTTAGAATTACATTAAAATGTACTTTTTCTAATATTGAATGATACATAGGTGATGTCAATCATGTTGCAGAATCCAGAACTAAATGAATCCTGCAAAAAAAGTTATCCTTAGTTCTATGCCTCAGGAATACTCAACAAACATTTATTTTACTCCTACTCTTTTTAGGAGTATTGGAATTTTTATGTTGAGCACTTGTTATACTTTGTACTTAAAATATAATGACTAAATAGCATTGTTTCCTGTGCCAGTCATTTTTATATGAATTTCTGCCTTTGGAATGCACTTCTTTGTACATTAGCCAATTAAATCAGGTTTTATAATAGTCACACAGTATGTAGAAACTTCTGTTTGATCAGAAACACAAGTGCTTCTGGAAAGTAATATTATGAAACAAGGATGCACTGATTAAGTTCTGTGGGGTTTTTTTCTGTCCTAGGTTAATTAATTAGTTGATTCTTGTAGAATTAATATGGAGGAGAGTCTTGTGCTAAAATTTTACGCGTTGATTTTATTTTTTAAGAATGTTTTGGGGCAAATGTTAAGGGAAAATATAGATGAAACTAAATTTTAAATACAATCTAAGCATGGGTTACCTTTTCAAAATAACTCCTTCAAATATCACAATGGTATTTGATTTTTTGATTTGATAATTTTAGGACAAATTGTATAGGTAACTTAGTTTATTAGTTGCAAAACTATACCGCTGTTACACTTTTTGTACTTGTATAGGAGTAAAAATATATTAATGGCCATCCAAACAGTTTCCTTATGTCCTATTTTTTTCTGTTCTATGGACAGGGGATGGTACTAAAACTACTCCTTGATGCTAGAGAGACTCCAGAAGGCTAGACTCTGGAAATTCAACTTCCTTATTCTCTGGCTTGTGCTTCTCTGTGGCAAGATGGTCAGTGCTTGTTTAGTATCGTTATGCTGCCTTAATAAAGAGGTTTTTCTTGTGTTGTATTTTGGGATATGATTTTGTTCAGGAAAGTATTATTTCAGTGTCTAAGGTTTGGGCTTCCACAAAAGAGTGAAAAGGCTGTAAGCAAGATTGGTGGTGGTGGTGGGGGGGGACCCTAAAATCTTTGAAGAACCAGGCTTTACTTCATGCCAACAGTAAAACCTGAGCTGTGCAGATGATTGGATGACCAGAAGAACTTTACAGTATTTTTATACTCTAAACTGAGTGCTTTGAGATTGAGGAATAACATGGAACCTAAATTTACTCAATTGCATGCAACGATAAATCACAAGTGTATTTAATAAACAGTGTAGATTGCCTGAGTAGAAGGATTGAACAGCAAAGAGCAATAAAAAGTTATTTGCTGAAGTTTTTATTATTTTCTAATGCATATCTTTTGTTTTCTCAGCAGGTAACCTCGAAAGGTGCCAGCTTAAATCCTAATGCAAAGGTATGGCAAGAAGGCATGCAGGGAAACCCAGAAGCTGCAGCAGTAACTAACGGCACTGAGCAATCATGGCAAGAGGCAGCGGCTGTGCAGGGTAATTGTACAGAAGGTAAGATGTCAGGTTGATATCTCTAAATGCTACTTAATTCCTTTCTTAGTTTTGAATTCTAGACGTAAGGTTACTACCAGAATTTAATAGTAAGAAGCGAATGTTGTTCTTGTACAGCCTGCGATAGCTACTGAAAGCCAGTGGCATCTAACATGAGGCATTAACTTCGGAGGCGTTAGTTAAGATATTTAAATAGTAAGGGTAATTCTCTTAGGACTTGTAAGTATAGTGGCCCAGTGATGACCAAGTATCGCGCTAAGAGGGGATCATGTTGCTAAATGTACAGAAATGATCTCTTGACTTATTCTTTCTCTTTCCTCTCCCATTTCTTTCCTTGTCTCACTTTGATCTTTTGATCTTTTTCTCATTTCTGCACCTTAGTGAACACTTTGACCCTATGAACAAAAAGATTATGAGATCTGAGGGCCACGTACAATCCTTCCTACTTCCTTAGAATAATGAACAACTTAGTAAATAATTTATTATGGAATCAGAGGGCATTGATTCCATCATCAGTTATTTGCACTTTGAATAAACTTCATTTTGTTATTTGACATGTAGTAGCTACTAAGTAGAAGATTACTGGCTCTTAAGTATTTTGTAGTATTTGTATGAATTTGTTTGGCTAATTGTTACTGGGTGATGAGAGGCTAAGGAGAGAATATAGAAATATTAATCAAATTTATATGGCCACCCATCTCATTGAAAGTGATTCTGGATGGCGTAAACAATCCAATAAAACAAATATAAAACAAATATAAAATAATTATTACCTAAAATTGTTATAAACTACTAAAACATTAAAAACTATAAAAGAATAACTTATATATATATAATTGTACTTTATATTTCCTGAACAATGGTAAGATTTCATGATAGATGTTACCATTTGTCCAGTGGCATCACTCAAATTATGTAAATCACTATTATAATGTCCTTCCTTATTTAGCAGCCATTTATGAATAGCAAGTATTTCTTCCCTCTAATTCAGGGGTGTCAAACTGAAGGCCCGGGGGCAAATCTGGCCTATGGGGTACTTAGATCTGGCCCACGGGGCTGCCCTGGAAATAGCAAAGGACCAGCCTGCAGTGCTTCTGTGACCCTCCCAAGTTCCGTTTTCATTGGCAGAGGATTGCAGGAGGCCGTGGCAGCCGAAAACGGAGCTCAGGACCCCATTTTCACCGGCAGAGAGCTCAGGCCACCACAGGCACCCCCGACAGTGATATCAAGCTGCCCCCACAGGTCAAACACAACCCTGATATGTCCCTCAATGAAATCGAGTTTGACACCCTTGCTCTAATTCAGGGATGTCCAAACTTGTCAACTTTAAGACTTGTGGACTTCAACTCCCAGAATTCCCCAGCCCTGCTCTAATTGGTCCATTGAACTGAGGTTTCCATGTAATATGAATAATTTCTTTCGTGTTTAATATAATGTTCAGGGGGCTATGGACCTCACTAAAATTTTTGGTGTTTTCATTGGTGCCTTGGGGACTGACCCCGAGTATGCAAAGCAAGCACACTCGCATACCCAAAATGCAAGGTGCCCCCCGCGCATGCGCCCTGCCCCAGCGTTTATGTAGCTGAGACCTGAAAGCCAGTGGCCGGTGGGAGGAGTGCACGCATGTGCAGTGGAACTGAGTTGGGGCGACAGTTCACGTGCCCACAGAGAGGGCTCTGCCATAGGTTCACCACCACTGGTCTAGGATGTCTCCAAATACCTGTAGAAAAGATCTAAATATAAATCACTGAATCATAGTTTGCCTTTTTTGTCTTTTGAAACAAGCTTTTGGAATTGTTTCACAGCTGTAATCTGAAGAATGAAGAACATGTAGAAGGGATTATAGGGTTTTAAAAAGGAGAGACAGAGAGAGAAGGTGGTGTAATCCTCATTGTCTAATATCCTTGACGCCCCTTTAAGCTGTCGTTTATATAAAAACGTTGGGGGGAAAAAGCCAAAATGTTGGATGCATCCTAGTTAAATTACTGTATATATATGAGCCCTTCAATAATTAAGTTTGGTGTGTGGTTTTTTAAAACCTTGTACTTAGAGGTCTCACAGGTCCTTTTAATTATACCCAATTTACAACTATTCCTACTACTGCTACTCCAACTACTTCTTATAAATTCTACTCCTCCTTGAGACAATTATCTCTTCTCTAACAGCTTTGCTCCCACATAACACCACCAGCTGCCTCTCAGCACAGTTTTTATATCCAAGGTTGCAGTGCTGGCTAGCGAGAGTGCTTAAAGAGACAGCATTACAGCAGCACAGGTGCTAGCCAGTTTCTGGGCAGCCTGCTCACGCAAGAGGTTCTCAAACATTAGCTTTTTATATAAGGATGGGATGCTGCTAGACTTTATTTCCCATTGATTGCTCTTTACTTTTTTCAGGCAATACTGAGGCTGCAGAGGATTGTACTAAACAATATGAAGCAATGTATTCATCTTGTGAATTGTCAAGAAACAGTTCATGTGCTGAGGAATCAGCTGCTAATGGTCTGGTCTTGGCACATGAGGAACTTGGATATCCACTCTATGATGTTTCGGGTAAATAACCTACATTGTGAAAACCTACAGTGATTAAAACTAGAAATAGCAATGAAATATTCTTCCAAATGCATTGGCAAGTTATGCAGTATATTACATAGATTCTGAGTAGTACTATATGTGTATGTATACTCTCAGTATCAGTTATGTATAGTGCATGAGATTCTTGGTATCTCAGAGCTTGGATAAGTGGCAATAGGTTGTTGTTTATTTCTACATCCACTTAGCATAGTTGTCTAAAATGGTGATTCCTTAATATTTTGGTAGAATCTGGAAAAGGGCATTATACATTATATTTAGTTATTCAGAGGACAATTGAAAGACAGAAAAAATATTTTTGAGACTGCAGAAAGAGCAACATTTTCATGAAAAATATCCATGTGGATATCACTGTTATTAATTTATTCCAGCTTTGAAACCACACCAATTTTTTTTTAAGTGTTAGCATTCCAGTCCCCACCCCACACACCATGTTTAAGGGTTTTAATAAAAAGCTGAAAATTATTAAGACAAGGTCCTGTTTTATTTCTCTTCTTCTAAATGTTTTTTTAAAGGACACTAGATTGAAAATAATTTCAGGACAAATAGCTTCTTGTTTTTTCATGCTTTCTGTTTCATGCTTTCTGTTTACTATTAACCCAATGATTATTTTTTTTATTTCTTCTTTGATAGCTTGGTGACCTAGTTCAATTTTGTGCCATAGTCTCATTTTGTATTATTTGTGCTTATGCAACCAGATAATGGAAAGCCTGTTTAATTTTATTGTTTGTGTGTAAATTACCTGTAAGATTTTCTTCCAGGTAATAATTGTTTTTTTCTTCAAAACATTTGAATTAATATCTAAAGGCAAATAGACTATTGCAAGTATTTGTGGTTTATAGATTTCTAGTAAAAAGCCCTGTATATTTTTTGAATTGTGTTTATCGCTATCACATTAGCTTTAATTTGATTGCTTTATAGACACTAAGTGACAGTAACAATCCTATAAAGAATGCTTCAATGCAATTGATATTAATAGAAAAATCTCTTATTCAAAATATACCTAGAATATCATAAATACCACAAACCAATGTATAATTAATAAAGCTAAAAAAGAAGGAAGAATGTAATTAGATGCAGTTACAAATAACTGAATAATGCAGCCCAGGTATTGGGGATTTGGTATCAAAGTTTGGTGTTCTTAATAAATCTGCCCTACTGTAGTCCCACCAGTCCTCCATGAAGGGAAAAAAAACTTATTTGGCTACTGATACCCTTTGATCCAACAGTGCTGAAAGGAGAAAGGAAGTAAGATACGTGTTCCCAAAGCCTCTGCTTTCTAAGAATCCCCTAATCTTCAACACCATATTCTCTCTCAGAAGGGTGTTAGGAGTGAGTGAGAACTGCTTTCTGTCAGTAGGGATAAAAACTGAATCTAAGTTCCTGGTTTTAGACAATACATTCTTGGAATTCTTTTCTCAGGTGAAGGCAACCCTGTCATTTCTACAGAAGATTTAAAAGAATGCTTGAAGAAACAATTAGAGTTCTGTTTTTCACGGTATTGTGCCTTTTGATTATGTTAGTTTATTCATGAGCTAAATAGAGCCACTTGGCATGCTTTGTGGACATTTTATAAGGAATTACCATTTGAAAATCTAATGACATATCTCTAGAGGCTCTCAGTGTTAATAATAAGATCTAGATATAGTTGCAAAGTCAGATTGAGCTAAAAGCATCTCAATTAAAATAACCTGTAATAAAATAGAGAAATAGTTTATTTTTCTAATATCTGCCCGTGCTTTCTTGGGGATAAATAAATGAATGCTTTAATTCTAAATACAGTTGCCAAAGACATTCAAAGTAAAACCTCAATTTTCTGACTGTAGTACAACGGGCTTCACATGGAACAGACCAAATTCTATTGCAATTTACATAATAGGTGTAATTATATCATTACACCAATGATCCAAAATTTTTGCATAATTTCACATTAATGACCTAAAATGCATAATTTTTGTTGCTGTGATAATGTACTCTTTTATTCAGTTGATTCAGGGTTTTGCTTTTTTTTGCTAAAACAAGGTTTTGCTGCAAGCTAGTCAAGAGTGATATTCATAATTTAGTGTAATGCATTAATAAATGCTTTCCAGAACCAGCTTGGAACAATCTGAATGATGAGGTGGGAGCAAAGAAATACTTGAAATGTTTATAGTCATCTACTTTTTCACCCTAAATCTGAAATTATTTTTCAGTAATATCAGATTATATTGGTATGGTGATTCTTTAATTTGGGAATATGATCAAGATTTTGTTTAAAATACACATTCTTTTAAAAGTAGCTGGGTTGTATTATTAACTGCTTAAACTGTTCCTGGAGTTAGTAGCTTAATTTATTTTGGAAATAGTATTTGTTTCTTTTAAAGTTCCATAAAATGTTTATTAACTTATTTCTAGTGAGAATCTATCCAAGGATCTTTACTTGATGTCTCAGATGGACAGTGATCAATTTATTCCAATATGGACTATTGCCAATATGGAAGGAATTAAGAAACTGACAACCAATATGGATCTTATTGTGGAAGTACTAAGAGGTATATGAAAATATTTTAATGTATTTGTTAGCTTTACTTATATATGGTATATATCTCATTTCTGTGTGCATTCTATAGAATTATTATTCTATATGAATCTCTTGTCTTGACCTTGTTATTACATAAAATGGATATATTCCTTGTTTAGCAATTACAGTTGGGACCAGTAGTTCTGTCTTTAATTGACGTTGCTAAGTGGGAAATCACATGCCTGTGACTGTGGTTTCCTTTTCCTCTCTCACCCATCCTTTGGAATGATCACTCTGGCACTAGAATAATTAGTAAGAAAAGGGGATTGATGTTTTTATTTACTGTCAAAAAGGATGACAAAAATAGTCAGTACACGGGAGACTAAGTAGATATTGCTTGCTCTTCCCATTTAAGCAATCTCTGCCCTACCAAGGTGAGAAAAAGAAAACAAAAAAACAATCTCTTTGATACCTGACCTACTTGGTCTCTCCATTCCCTTGCAGAGTAAAGCGATTGGAGAGAAAGGGATTACCAGAGAGTTAGCAGATACACTGTACTGTGTATGTATTCAGAATTGGTACAAGTGCATTCCTTTCAATATGTATTCCCCATAGTGTGCTTGCTAACCCTCTTGTAGTCTTTTCTTCTCCCACCTCTGGAGGTTAAAAAAAAAAGAAAAGGTAAAGGAATCCCTGTGGATTTTGTTCCACTAGTTGTTGCCGTCTATAGGAGGCGGTGCTCATTCAAGGCCATTGGGCCAGCACTATCTGAAGATATTTCTGTGGTCATGTGGCCAGCATGACATCATGTAACACTATTAACTCTCTGGAAGGGTCGGAAAATGAAACCCCACAGTTCAGGCACAGGGTGACATATACTGACTACAATGGCAATCATGTGACTGAGGCATATTCTGAAGGCATAAACGCAGGCATTGGTCGTAAAACTATTAATTCAGCACTATCCTAACTGAATGGTTGCTGAGTGAGTCAAGAGATAAACAAGGTTTCTCTGGATTTACAACCAGTCATTCAACACTTCCAGTTGTTATAAAACATCCCCCCACCACTCATAGTGATTGCATCTGAGTACTTGACAACTTGTTTGTACTTATGACTGTTTGCCAAGTGCCCCATGATCAAGTGATTGCCATTTGCATTTTTTTCTGTCAGCTTCCCTAGAAAGTCAATGGGGAAGCCAGCAGAGAAGGTTGTAAGCTGTTGCTCCCTGCTCTGGGGACTGGCTGAAGGAGCTCCCTGCCAAGAGAAACACAACTCCTTCAGCAGGGTGGAGAAATGAAGCTCACGTGCCAAAGGTCCAAGGTCCATTCCCACAGTCCACCAGAGTTGTTTCCTCTCACACACAGAGGAGAACTTAATTTCATCTGGATGCAAACATGGAGCTTAGATCCTGAAGGTCCAAGCTGTATTCTGCAACCCACCAGAGCAGTTTTCTTCCATGCACAGAGGGGAGCTAATCCCAGCAGGCAGTTCTTTTGCTCTGTCTGCTTAATGACCCAGAAGATTGTTTAATGCAGGGGTGCCCAATAGGTCGATCGCGATCGACCGATCGATCGCGAAGGGCCTTACAGTAGATCGCGTTGGGAGCATGCGCAGAAGTGTGGGGGGAGCATGCGCGGAAGCGTGGGGAGCACGCGGAAGCGTAGAAGCATGGAGGAAGTAGCATGCGCAAATGCTTGGGAAAGCGTGGAGGAAGTAGCCCGCGCATGCGCAGACGCTTGGGAAGAGCGTGGCGAAAGTAGTGTGCGCATGCGCAGATGCTTGGGAACAGCGTGCGCATGCGCAGAAGGGTGGGGGCCGTACGTAGAAGCGTGGGGGAGGAGCACGCGCACGCGCAAGAGCGGAAGGCTGTTTTAGACTAAGTTGAAATTTGAAGAAAGAGATTTTCATCGTGCTATCTCAGTGTATCTTCAATAAACAAAATTTTGTTCTGTTTAATTTAGCTTCTCCTATAGTCCAAGTGGATGAGCAAGGAGAGAAAGTTAGACCAAATCATAAGCGTTGCATTATTATCCTTCGTGAGATCCCTGAAACCACACCAGTAGAGGTAAGAAGTGTCTTTTAAAATTTACTACAAATATGACTACGTTCATTTCCAGGACAATAACCAGTAGGTTAAAGTAGTGTTTATATTTGATACTGCAACTGAGAGATGGTAATGGATTTGAGCTACATCTTGGTTTTGAGATAGATTTGAGAGAATAGAAATATTTTGCAATGATTGTACTTTTAAAATACTTGTATTGTTTACCAGATACTGATAGCAAGTATCTCATGCCTTTTTAAAAAGATATCACATCAGCATTGCTAGTTCTAAAGAATAATGACTTTTTCTTAGCTGTGAATAGAGTGTAATTTTTTTTTAAAAAATGTTAATTTGCTAGGCAAATTATTGATTTGGAAAGTCACAGGATGATTTTATATACTTAATATTAACCATTGTTTGGAAACCAAAATGAAAACAGTAATTTTCAAACTATTGTTGCAGAAATTAAAATCCCCTCCAGCATGGATAGGATTTTTTTTAAACGTAATTGTTAACATAATATAATTCACTGAAATAGTCTTTATATATTTAATCCAGGAGGTAAAAGCACTGTTTAAGAATGAAAGCTGTCCCAAAGTTATAAGTTGTGAATTTGCTCACAATAATAACTGGTACGTTACATTCCAGTCAGACACTGACGCGCAGCAGGTAAGAATATCATGTGTTCTGAATTTCATTGCACTAATGAATTCTATCTTTTTCTAGTGTCTCAGATAAGTCAAAGCAGTTTAGAATTCTTCATTTTAAATATATCAATTTAATAAAAATAGATTGTAATAAATTCTGAAACATAGGCAGAGTGACAGCATCAGGAAGTTGATCTTAATAGAGCTTATAAGAAAATTGCTTTCTTAAGACTATGAATAAATGACCTGCTCTTAACCAGTAGCACATATGCAAATATGTTCTTGCTATCTTCACCCTCAAGCATGTTCTCATACATAATCTGAAAGTGATTGGAAATATTTTGGTGTTCGGTCGCTTCAGTGTGGCAAGAAATCCTTTTGTTGTCCAAAGCTTAGAGTTGGAAATGCAAACTTAATCAAGGGTTCTTCTCTTCATAGAAATCCTTTTGTTAAACAGGCACATTTAATTTTAGACTCTTTTAGCATTTCTATAGACTGCTGCTCTTCAAATGAGGCTTATAAGATTTCTGCAGATCTACAGATGTGCTGGTATTTACAGCTTTGAAAATGAAATTATTTAGAACTTGGTCAAATCAAGACGTTTGTTAAACCAAACAAAACAAGACTCCCATTTCTAGAAAATGTATTTGCTGTATTAGAATCCTGTTTCATGTTATCTGTTATATTTTGTGCTTTCTTTGAATCTCACTAAGGGCTTTAGGTCTGGATGTAATTTCATTCTGGAATTTTCTCTAGTTTAGTTGAAAAGTAGTAGCCCTTTCCCTCTTAAACTATATATCTAAAACCAAGTTCACCAAAATTCTGTTTTTTGTTATTCTGACCGTGTGAAGATCTTTTGTTTTACATTTTGATCTGAGATTTTTCTTCCATTCTCTAAAAGCAAGCAAAATAACCTGTGCTAGAATCTGTAGTTTTAAACTGATTCTTGGTTATCTCTCCCATCTTCCAGATATCTAGTCTTGCTTTGGAGAAATCATGCTTTTATTAGATTTGCTTACTACAGATGTATGGGGTCAATTACTTCGACTCTATTCTTAGTTTACAGGGTTCCAACCTCCAGTCATTCATGCCTACTTCCGATTTCACCAAAATCATGTAAAATGGCAAAGCATTTGAAACCTGAAGTTGCCTGCACTCCATTTGGGCCATCCTACCCAAGCCTAGCAAACAGTACCTACGCTGACTGCACCCCATTAATTGCTGCATAATCCCTAAAACTCCCTGATACCATTTATCCCAGCAAAAATCTCTTTCCTCACCTTCAGTATTCAAAAGCTAAGGACATTGATTAAACAGCTAGGTGATTGTAAAGAGTCAGTAAGTGGCAGAATATGTGCCACTGCACACATTGCTGTTTTCCAAAAGTCCAAATGAATTTTTTTTCTGTCCAAGGATGACAGCTATGGTTTCTTCATTTCTACTTCATTTCTATGATCCATTTGGTACATCTTCCACTTTCTTTAGCCCTCACATTCACAGCAAGAACAACTTGTGTTCATCTAAAATGTGAAATCAGGAGAACCTTCCCAGCAGGTTGGTGTTGAGAGAGACCTCGCTCAGAGGATTTTACCGTGCCTGAATGTCAAACCCTATATATACAATTTATATGTAAAATGTAGTGTGGTATCTCCCATTCAGTTTGGCGAGACGTGTGCTTAATCTCAGACACAGTGCTGGTTTTTCCTTTAGTAGAATTGTGCTTTCCTTTGCCCTCCCCTCTGCCATTGGGTAAGCTCTTTAATTTCCCATTGCTCAGCTAGAGAAAATTCCAGAACTTTCAGATACATCGGTTTTGAATACACCGATGAGATTGAATTTCAGTTAAAAGTAAGCTAGCTAATGTTTTATCATTTTTATCTGTATATTGTTTTGCACAGGTCTTTATTTCTGGGGTGTGATTCATAACTTTAAATAAAGAAAATTGCTGTGTTTTTTTAAAGAAAAGTCTACAAAATATGGGAAAGCAAAGTGGTGTGTAATTTTCTTAATGTTTTAATAAATACAACAAAATTGAAATGTTGCAGAAGTAACAAGAGTGCTGTAGAGTTACTTATATTTCAGTTTGAAATAGATCCTGGAAGTTTTTTTTTAATGTTTTTGAAAATGCTGTTATACTGATCTGTCATTGGATATTTTTATATCTGTACAGGCTTTTAAATATTTACGGGAAGAAGTTAAAACCTTTCAGGGCAAGCCAATAATGGTAAGCTTTATTATCGTATGTATACCTCAAGTTATAGTTTAATACTTAAACATTAAGTTACACTTATAAACTCTTAATCACTATTAGATTTTCATTAGTATGATTATCATAATCTTTATGATTGTCTTTCTACAAGGTGTCATAGATATAATATTTTGAAGCACCAACTTTAGTTCTGGTTTAATTCAAAGTTAACTGCGTTACAGTTAACTGTGAATAAGACTACAAAGGATTATTTCTCATATAATTTTGTGGCAGTTTTAATTGCAAGAGTAATCTTGGCATGGTAAAATCTTGATAAAATTGAACATGAGGAGAAACTAAAAAAAGAATAAATATTTGTTCCAGACAACGATTGAAAAGTGTATCTATTAAACTGAGCTGCGGTTGTTCCCAAGACATTCTGCAAATTGGCTCAGCAAAGAATCTTAAGTTGGTTGCAGAAATAGTCAAGAACTGATTTGAATTGGCATTTTTAATTGCAGATCCCAAAATTTTAACAAAAGGTAAACAATGTAAAGCTACAGACAACCAGTTAGGAAACAGATGAAATACAAATAGTAACATTTGTATCCTGTAACCTGCTTTATATTTGGTGTGATAAATATAGCTTAGTTTAAACTTTCTTACGCAGGCCAGGATAAAAGCCATCAACACATTTTTTGCAAAGAATGGTTACCGAGTAGTGGATTCCAGTGTTTATGTTCAACCGGTTCAAACACAAGCACAGTTCGCCTCGCCACTGTTCATGCAGCCTATATATAGTCCTCAGCAGTACTCCATCTATAGTATTGTGCCTCAGACATGGTCTCCAAACCCTGCACCTTATTTTGAAACACCCCTGGTAAGTCCTTCATGTTTGTGCTCTGCAGTGTTTGCTTCAAAAGATATAACTGTATCTTAAATAATATCCCCTGTCCTGTAATGAATGTCATTTGACCCTCATACAACATTTAATTGATGTTGAAATTGCATATTCTACTTTTTGTGACTTCGGAAGTGGAACATTTCCCAGGGAATAGACCTTTAAATTCCAAATAGAAAATGTTTATGCTTGTAACTAAGTGGGGTTTCCAGAAGTATTGAACCATATAGATTGGCAGTGCAACTATTAGGCAGACAAAAGCGTTCTTTACAAATTTAGGATGCTACTCTGAAACTAAAATATAGTGGCACAAATTAATCATTATCAAATATATAAAACAACTATTTTCATTACAGATAGTCCTCGACTTACAACAGTTCATTTAGTGACTGTTCAAAGTCACAACAGCACTGAAAAATGTGACTTATGACCAAGTTACGACCTTTGCAGCAGCCCCATGATCATGTGATCAGAATTCAGATGCTTGGCAAGTGGTTCATATTTACGTCCCAAAGTCATCTGATCACCTTTTGCAACCTTCTGACAAGCAAAATCAATGGGAAACCAGATTCACTTAACAACCAGGTTACTAACTTGTCAACAGCAGTGATTCACGTAACAACTGTGGCAAGAAAGGTTGTAAAATAGGGCAAAATTCACTTAACAAATGTCTCACTTAACAACAGAAATTTTGGGCTTAATTATGGTTGTAAGTCGAGGAGTATCTGTATTAGTACAACTCTAATAGAAAATAAAGTCAGATCTGTATTAATAGTGAATATAATGAAATGCAGTTTGCAATGTTCTAATTTTATATTTTTGAACTGTTTAAATACGTATTTGAACTCCACAGGGTTGTTGATTCCAAAACAAAAGCTTGTGTTTCATGAGCAGGTGTTTATTTTCAATGATAATCTGGTTTGCATTTAACTTTTGACTGCATTGCTATATCAATATTATTTAGAAATATTTTCCAAAAGTAATAAATTGGAGAACACCTCCAACCAATGCATAGGCATTCAAGTTTATATTGTAACAACAATTATTGTAGAAATTATATGGGCATAATACATATAAGTAGTCCTTGACTTTAACTGTAATGGAGCGCAGAATTTATGTTGTAAATTATGACAGTTATAAGTCAAGGCCCTCAAGTGACCACCTCAATTGTATGGTCATTTTTGCAGCAGTCTATATGCTAATGCTGTGGTCATCCATTCATTTCTTTGGGTGGTTTTTGTTAGAAACCAACAAAAGCATTGCAGTCACATGACACTGGAATGCTGTAACTAGCCATAAAGGTATGCCAGTTTCCAAGTGCCTGAAATATGGTCATGTGACCTTGGTGGGAATACGCTGTTGGAAGTCCAGAATGGGATCATAAGTAGATTTTGGAGGATTATATCGTAACTGTGACCATTCATTAAGCAAGGACTACCTGTACTTCCTTGGTTTTAGCTGTGCAGCTTTTAAAATTGCAGTTCTGAGAATTTGTATTCAGTTATTTGTTTGCAGTGAACCTCATATGTCGTGCTTACTTCAGGCTCCGTTTCCGAATGGTGGATTTCTGAACGGCTTCAGTTCACCAGGTTCATACAAGACAAATACTGCAGCATTGAGTATAGGTCGCCCATTCCATAGAAACCGGTAAGAAAGTTGGTGCCAACATTTTTGGAAAGTAAAGCGTCTTCTGTGTTTATATTGGAGAATCACCAAACTGGTTCAATAAAAGAATGTGGTTGTTTTATCTGTGCTCATAAGTGAATTCCTGTTAAGTCCTGCTTCAATTTCATATCTGTATTACATTTTCTTTAGTTTTATATTTTATTCTCCTGTGTGATTGCGATGGCATCCAGGATCGGGTTATCTCTTCTATCTTCCTAGGTACAGACAGGGTTAATATATATATTTTTTAAAACTACCGAGGCTCCTCCCCCGTCTCCATCTTCCCCAGTTTCTCTCTGTCTTGGACTGGAGTAAGACAGGCTGCCTAATCCTCCGGGATTGGGCTTTTTTAGTTTGAATTAAAACCGATTGAAAGAGTTCAGAAAGGCTGAGAGAAGGGCTCTCAGCCCGATACCACAGCCATACGAACCTTGCGGAGGTTGGAAAGCCGACACAGGGCTGCTGCCCAAGGCTGTAGAACGAGGAGCTTCAATGACCGGGAGGGCTTGCGCCTGCTGGTAGCAAGCCCTCGGTGAGCCCGCCCACAGGCACCTTGCAAGGTAGCCGGAGGAACGGGGAAGCCGAACGGAGCCGTTTGAGAGTGGATCGGCGTCGGCTAGCCTATAATGCAGAGAGCGGAGCGTTGTGCGCGCGCCAGTTGCTGACGGCTAGGGAAGGTAGCCCTGAGGTAAGGGCGGCAAATCTGCCAGGTCTGTGAGGCTTCGGCGGCCATTTTGAGTAAGGGCAAAGCGGTCGCCATTTTGAGTGTGGCGAAGGTCGCCCTTTTGGATAAGGGCGGCGGCCATTTTGGAAGGCATGACGAATACATTAATGTGGCTCCGGAAGGTTGCCATGGTAACCTTGACGGACAGGCAGAGCCGGCCGCCATTTTGGATCATTTCC
>JAOYMU010000098.1:25708352-25719316 GCA_025802295.1 Psammodynastes pulverulentus
ATTTTTTTTGGGTTGTTGATTGAAATTTGTTAGTTAAAATAACAGAAATGGTACTACTTATGTTGCTTTCTTGTGATTTTCGTATGCTGGTGTTGTGATCTGCATCAATTTAAAAGTTAATATATCCCAAATGCAAAACGTGCATCCTTTTTCAAGGAATTACTCTTTTCTTTGAATGGGGAGGATACAGAGTAAATTCAGAAACTTGGCAATGCTGTTATTTTATTACTGCTTTTTATTGTGCTACAATTTTATAAGAATTCTTTTAATGTAGTTTATGTGCATTTGTTTTCTTTTAATCCAAGTCTGGCTGAATTATATTGTAACATTTGCAGCTTGACTGGCAGAGCAAGACACACTTTGAAATTGCCTTACAGTACATCTTTATAATTGATCAGTAAGGTGCTTTCATCTCAGGCATCCAGTCAGCACCTCCTTTACCATTTACTGTGTCACAATTGCAACGTTATTCATCTCTCTTTGCAAATGTACAAAGGTTCCTTTCCACTTCTTGGGTTCAGCTCAGTATGAAGCAACAAATAAACTAACCTGCATTTTATTTTTATTTTATTTTATTTTACTTTTGGAAGGTTTCAGCCTTTTTGAGAACTCTGGATTCAGTCTCAGAGTTGTGAATTGGCTTTGGGACACATGTAGAATTCCTGAACATATGGAATGCCTTCCTGATCAGGAAATGCCTTCCATACACAAAGATGAATTCCCTGGAAAATGGAGCATGGTTAAAAAATGGCACCAGTAGTAAAAACAGTTCTGAAACTATCCCTGATTTATGGCACCATGATTAGAGTGGAGTATTGCAGGCTAATTCTGCTGACTGCCAACAGTTCGATTTTCACTGGGCCTCAAGATTGACTTAGCCTTCCATCCTTCTGAGGTGGCCAAAATGAGGACCCAGATTGTTGGGGGCAATATGCTATTGCTATTGCTAATTCTGTGTCAGGGTTCCAACTAATAATCTCATAGCAAACAAAACTCCGAGGCCGGTAGATTTCTCAAAGAATAGTTTTATTGGACATATCTTATTGGCACAGTTTTGGTGAAAACTGACTCTGAAGTTTCCAGCGTTTTTCACCAAATTAAAAGTAAAAGTTTTTCCCCGTCCCCAAACAATCACATGGTCTAATCAGGTTGCCATCCGGTTGCCTGGTAACGTCACTCCTCCTCTCTCTCCCCCTCCCCCCCTCCTCTCTCTCTCTCTCTCTCTCTCTCTCTCTCTCTCTCTCTCTTCTCTCTCTCTCTCTCTCAGCCCAACTAACTTCATAGGGTGGTGGTTGTGGGGAAAACAGGAGGAAGATGGGTTGGATATGTTGGTCGCCTTGAGTTATTTGTGATAATAACAAGGGTGGGATAAAGCTAAATAAATAAAATAAACAAACAAACAAATGAAATTACTGGGTGCCAGCATTCTGCAGGTTAACTCATTTTATATACTTTTGTTGACAAAATTTTGTCCTATGATGCAGTGTTTTGGCCAACAAAGTATCAAACAGACATGAGAGCTTTAGTAGGTAGTATATAGATAAATAAATCCTTGATTATTTAAAAAGAAAACTTTGCAAAAAATATACATTTCTAATAACTGAAATCAAGAAAGATTACAGTACAGAATTTAGTAAGTGCAGTTTTAATATAGAATTGTTCTGTATTTGATTTAACTAAATCCAAAGATCTCTGGATTTTAAAATAAGAATTGTCCATTTGAATAAAAGATATCTCAACATAATGTCAATTGATTATCCAATTACTGAAAACAAAGGCTCACAAAACTTTTGTCGCACACAAATATGTAGCTTTGATCATTTTCCTCTATAAACCAATGAACAAGTATAATGTTTTTTATTTATTTGTTTAATTGGGTTCTATTTATCCAGTTTTGGATTTCCGTGGAAAATGGATCAAGCTTTAGATCATTTTATTTAGAAATATTGAACATCCAAAGGGTTCACAAACTTTTAAACACTATTGTAAATATGTATAACTGTCCTGAGCTGCATTCTAGGATCCATGGCCACACAAATCTTTAAATGAATAAACATCTTTATTGAATATTCGGAGTTTTCTTAGATATTCATTAAAGATAACAAAAACACACCCTCCTAATGCTAATATGTGTGTCTGTGTTTTGGAAAATAGCTGTCTTACAAATGCAGCCATTCCTCTCTTCAGTCAGAACACATCTTAGCAAATAACATGCCCAGACATATCCAAAAAGTTGATTCTGCCTTTGACTCACCTTTAGTTAAACAGATAGGAGCAGGAATCCACTGGAGGAAAATATAATTAGGTTACTTGGAATATTCATTGGTCAATTGAATTTGCCTATCAAATAGTTATACCCTAGCCTCAATAGAAATACATCCATTGTGTGTGAAATTTTCTTTGGACCATGGTAAGCAGTGAAGGCCTAAGATCTGGCCATGCTGTTGAGTCCTAAATGGCCTCCCTTCTGCAAGCTATTTAATTATCCTTAGCTGTTAAGCATAAGGCAGTCTGTTAGTGGTAAAGGCGTCAAACTAGATACCAGGAACTTATCAGTTCTATTCCTGCCTTAAGCATGAAACCACCTGGGTGACCTTGGCCCAATCACTCTTTTTTTCAGACCTGAGAAGAAAGCAAGACAAACCACTTGTATTAAACTTTACCAAGAAAACTTCAGGGACTTGTCGACGCAGTTGCCAGGAGTCAAAATTGACTCAAAGGCATCAATCAATCAATCTATAGTATGGTTTATTTTAAATACACTATAATATTATTTAACTTTTTCTGCTAAACATATTTTTTAATCTATTGTTACTTATGAGCTCAGTGCTGTGAATCAAGGATGAATACTAGCCAACACACTACTTAATATTGCATAATTTCAGAGATTAAGGAGGCCTGTTCCATTGGTATCCACATAATTTTAAATCCTTGATTATCCAGACAAAGCCTCTTATTATTTATACAGGTGACAGAAGTTATCTCTGGAGTTTACAACAGATATTCTATTTCTCCTCATTGTCACAATCAAACTCAATAGCATATGAGCTCAAGCAAGCCTTGTCCTAAAGAAGCTGACAGAAGTGAGAGGATGAGTAAAGCCCAAGTATGAGAACAAGAATTTTTACTCTTCCTTTGCCAGTTCTTTTATCTTTAAATACTATTCTTTCCCAACTCTTTTTTCATATAGTGAATTATCTCACAAGAAGCATTAATTCAAATTACAAAGTCTCACCGAGATAAGGAATGCTGGGGAGAAATATCTTAATCTATACTGGTTAGAAGAAGTACACTGGGTCCAATGAAAAGCCTTATCCAACATTTCATTAATTCCCAAACCTGAAACACCTAGAAAGTACACAACAGATTATGAGTATAAAATAACGTAATTTCAGACCCATATTACATCTTATGTTAAGCATGTTTATGAAGTGGCTCTTATGAAGAACAGCTACTAACAGAATTACTTTCCCTAGTTTTGCCCACTTTTTCATTAAAATGGCCAAGTAAGCTGCTGTAATTATAACTTTAGAAATCAAGAAACAGAATATAACTATGCACTAAGAATTTCTCACCATCCAGTTCTCTACCATTCTAACTCACGTGAGCCACTGCAGCCCCTTGATCACTTTGGTTGCTTTATTCTGTGCATCTTTAAGGTGGATCCATAACTAAACAATATTTGAAGTCTGGGTTATGGCATAAATTTGCTTAAAGAGATTATAACATTAATAACTCTCTTTTCTCTTTTTCCCATCTAGCCACACTGAGTCTATAAAGGAGCTTTCATCTTCCCCAAATATAAACAGTACCTTATCTGCATATCAAACAAGCTCAATTTTTTTTCCAGTGTCAGGCACATGTCTGGAAATTGTGTGCAGTCTGAAACAAAACCAGGACATTTACAACTAGTATGGTATTCCTTTACCAGAGAGATAAGCAGAACAACTTCCTGTAATAGATGTAAAAAAGCCTTCAAAATAAAAGCAATCCACGTGGACCAGACAGGGACAGCTAAAGGCTGGATGGCTCCTGGGGGCCATAAAATAAATGCCCAGGTCTATTCTATTCATTGGACTACTGCAATGTGATGTACTTGGGCCTGCCTTTGGAGGTGTCCCAAAAGCTACAGCTAATACAAAATGCAGCAGCTAGATTACTGATTACCTAGTAGGAGTGTCTGTGAACATAGAATAATGCCAGTCCTAAAGTAAATACATTAGTTGGTTTGGTTGGTTTATGATTTTACCTTTTAATTTCCATTTGTTGCAGTATTAGGATATATCAGCCAATGCTTTATCAGAACAGAATCTGGTGCAGGCATGAAAGTGCCTCTCCTCCCAAGATTCATGCCAAGTGATAGGCTTCTTGGTGATGATTCTTATAATTTAGAATGCTACTTCCTTTCAAGATATAATCTTGTTTATTTTTTACAAACAAGTTAGCTGTTCTCTCTGATTTTACTTTTGACCGTTGTTGTCCTTAGGCTTCTGATTTATGCATCTTTTCTTATTTATTGAGCCTTTTATTTTATGCTTCCGATCCAAAGTTTGTCTGAACCGGGAAAGGATCCATAACTATTTTTTCATTAGTATTTTGTCATTTTTTTCCCATTGATAGATAATGAAGAGAAACAAATGAATATCTAAAGAAACAAAATTGATTGAGGATTATGGAGGAACAGAAACAAATTATGAATGGACTATTAGGAAAGTTTCTGAAGGTATAAAAAAATTAAACTAGAAAAGGTTCCTGAACCAGATAAATTACGAGGTTGTTGCTATGAATGTTTTGAGGATGTACTCTTAAAACCTTTACAAAATACAATGAACCCTATCCTACAGGAGGGAAGATGTCAGAGAATTGGAAAGAGGCCAATATAGCATTAATACTCAGAAGGAGAAGATTTGAGTTTAAGAAGAAACTATACATTGATATCATTATTGAATAACAGCTATATGTTGTTTGTAATGATCCTAGTGATAGACTGATAATTTTGCAAAAATTTATTAATAAAGATCAATGTTGGTTTTTAAACAATGTCAGAACTTTGCTGCATATTCTAGAACATTAGAAGAGCATATTGAAAAAAAGTATTAAATTTTTTTAGATGCAGAGAAAGCTTTTGACCATTTTTGAATTTAAGTTTTGAAAGATAAAATCAACAAAGGTATGAGTAATGGAGATTTAAGCAAACCGTGTAAAATACAAAAAAAGAACAAGACAAGTTTGCCTACTGTCCATTTTCCTGTTTACAGTATTTTAGATCTTGGAACACTGAATAGAGATATAAGACTCAATCAGAGGTTAATGAGCGTAAAGATTAAAAAAGGGACTTACAAATTAAGTCTTTGCAAGTGATTTGGTATTGGTTTTAGAAGAGCCTTCAAAGGGAATTAAAATATTAATAGGGAAACTAAAAGAAGGTTTCAAGATTAACAAACAGAAGACAGTGATGTTGACAAAAATATGATGGTACATAATAAAATAGAATAAAATGAGCTTTAAGTTTGATAAGGTAAAATACTTGGCTATGAATATGACAAATATGGATTGTATACATTTTCAAAATAATTATCTTAAGACTTTTGGAATGAAGTTTAAAAAGATAAGTTAAGATGGGAGAAAACAATTCTCATTGGTGGGGAGACTTTATGATTAAAATGAATGGTCTATCTAGAATTTAATTTTTGTTTCAGACTGTGCCTGTTTTAATAATTGGTGCACTAATTAAACAATGGCAGAATGATATATCTAAATTTATATGGTGGGGGAAAACACAAGATAAATATAAAGTGTTACAAGATGTAAAGGAAAGCAGAGAATTGGTTTACCTGATATGAAATTATATTTTGCCAGTTTGTTTAGTTTGAATGAATTATTGGATGCTGCTGAGAAATAGAAGGAGCTAGAAGGACAGGATTTGAGATGTGGGTCACATAGATATTTATGGTATGACAAAGCGAAGGTAAATGTAGATTTTAAAAACTTTCGTTAGATGTGTCATTTTGAGATTATGAATTATGAAACAGATATAAAAACAGGTTATGCCTGAAAATGCATTTGTGGCTCTTACCACAAAAAGTAATTTATAGAAAAGAAAAGAAAAGATAAGTAGACATATGTGGTTCACTCATTCTGATACACTAGAACAGGGGTGTCCAACTCAAGGCCCTCCTGGGGTGTTTAGATCTAGCTTGCAGGGCCACCCTGGAAACAGCAAAGGACCGGCCTGCGGAGCCTCTGCCAGTGAAAACAGAACTCAGGAGGACCGCTGGCAGAGGGTTGCAGAAGGCTGTTGTGGCTTATAATGGGGCCCAGGAGAGCCCAGCTCCCTTTTTGCTGCCAGAAGGCTACAGCAGGCCAGCGCGGCTAAAAACTGAGCTTTGGAGCCTGTTTTTGCTGGCAGAGCGCTCAGGCCATCAAATGCACCCCCAACACAAGTGACATCAAGTTGGCCATGTCCCCTGGCCACGCCCTCCCTTGCCCCCCCTCCCGATGTCAAACACAGCGCTGATGCGGCCCTCAACGAAATCGAGTTTGATATCCCTGCACTAGAATTTTGTTAAGGAGAATGCAAAATCAAGAGAAGATTGGTTACTTGTCAATGGCTCTCTTATGTATATTATTAAAAAGATATAGACAAAAGAACTTTGGGGTTTTGAACATTGTAAGACTGAGTTTGAAATATCACTGGTAAAATGTGTAAAATTTTATTGAAATATGAAATAGAAGAACAAGTGAATGTTCTTATATTCTTTTTAAAAATCCTTATCCTTCCTTCCTTCCTTCCTTCCTTCCTTCCTTCCTTCCTTCCTTCCTTCCTACCTACCTACCTACCTATCTATCTATCTATCTATCTATCTATCTATCTATCTATCTATCTATCTAATCAATCTAGTGCAGACTATGCAGAGAGGTCTGAGAGAGTCCAAAACAGGGGCAGAGTATATGATGGAAATAAGAACAGTATACAGTGAACGGCACAACAAAATAGCTACCATTGTGTACAGAAACATCTGCACAAAATATGAGCTAACCTTCCCAGATCCAGATGGGAGATTCCACAGAAGATCATGGAGAATAAGAAAGCTAAAATCCTGTGGGATTTCCAGATCCAGACTTTCAGGCAGTGGTAGATGTAGTAGTGTCAAGTGACAGCAACATCAGGAAGAAAGAATATATGAAGCTGGAGAAATGCCAGGGTCTAAGGAAGGTCCCTGTGGTGGTAAGAGCACTTGGGGATGTGACTCCTAAGCTGGGAGTGGCTCCAACAGATCCCAGTAATAACATCATAGCACTCTGTTCAGAATAGCGAAGGGCTAGGAACATCTAAGATACTGCTCAGAATCCTCATATCATCTAATGTATCTATACTTTCATTTTGATATATTGTATATCCAAATTTGTTCATATAGTTCGATTATTTTAAAAATTCATATCAAGAAGCTACACCTAGCTTTGAAAATGACATTGAAAGTAATTTTTCATAGTAACATTTGTCAATATTTTTGTCATTCTATGTAAATATTCGTATAGTCTTATATTATGTAAGCCTCCTTAAGTCGCCGTGGGCGAATAGGCGGCAATATAAATCCATTAGAGCCATGGTGGCACAGTGGTTAGAATGCAGTATTGCAGGCAAACTCTGATGACTCAGCATTTCGATTGTCACTGGCTCAAGGTTGACTCAGCCTTCCATCCTTCCGAGGTCGGTAAAATGACGACTCAGATTATTGGGGGCAATATGCTGACTCTCTAAACCGCTTAGAGAGGGCTGTAAAGCACCATGAAGTGGTATGTAAGTCTTAAGTGGTATTGCTATTATTTGTTTTGCTCTCAGGTGTTTTGGAAAATAGGGTGTCCTCAACCATTGTGCCCCAGATTTCTTTGTTAAGTGAATTTTTCTCCATTTCATGACCTTTCTTGCCACAGTTGTCAAGTGAATCACTGCAGTTGATAAATTGGTAACATGGTTGTTAAGTGAATCTGGCTTCCCCATTGATTTTGCTTGTCAAAAGGTGATCATATGACCTTGGAAAACCGCAATAGTCATGTGTGAACCAATTGCCAAGCTTCTGAATTTTGATCACATGGTCATAGGGATGCTACAAAGGTTGTAAGTGTGAAAAATGGTCATAAGTCACTTTTTTCAGTGCCATTGTAACTTGGTCACTAAATGAACTGAAGGACTATCTGTATCATAGTGACCAGAACTGGACACAGTATTCCAAGTGTGGTCTTACCAAGGCAGTATGTAGCGGTACTAATACTTCACATGATCTTGGTACCATTCCTCTGTTGAGGCAGCCTAAGACTGCATTGATTTTTGTGGCAGTTGCAACACATTGCTGGCTCATACTTAAATGGTTGTCCACTAGGGGTCCTAAATCCCTCTCATAGTTACTTCAATTGAGCCAGGTTCCACATATTCTATACTTGTACCTTTGTTTTTTCTTGCCTAAGTGTAAAACCTTAATGAATTGCATTTTGTTGGATAAGGTCCAATGTTCAAGTCTATCTTCTAAGGTATAGGCTATTGCCCCTAGCAGTATTGTCACTTCTAACAGGTGAGATTATAAATCAATGGTGTAGTATCTATGAGGGGATAATTAATAGAAGGCAAACAAGATAAGGAACCCAAGAAAAATACATATTGTGAGAGGATGTCTTATTCACAGTATTGCCTTTTAAAAATCAGAGTATCATGGCTTCTTTGGAACAAACTAGAGATGTGAACCTAGAGCTTCTAGAATGATTTTTAGGCAATAATTTTTTCTTTCATTGCTGGCCTGACAATGAAAGCCCTAGAACTTTGAAAGTACAATATATGTAATTTTCTATTTACTTTTAAATTTAAATTTATATTTTTATATGTAATTTTAATGAAACTGTTGCAGGAAAAAAAGGAGTAAGCTGCAGTCTTATTAAAATAAGATATCCTTATTCCTGATTAATAGTATTTAATAGTGCTTGAATTGGCCATTTCTAGATAAAAAATTTTAGAACGGAGAGAATTTCTTGCAGGTACTGATATTTGGAACCAAAAGTAAGATAGTGAGATGCAATTTGGGAATGGGTTATTGATTAGATAAAATTTTCTGAAGCAAAAATTATTTTGTTAATAGAATTAAAAATATGATTGGTCCTTGCCAAGGAGAAATACTAATTTTGTAATACTGGTTTTAAATGTATGAAGAAATACTTTGGATGGGATGGGATGGGATAGATGGGCAGATTTCTTAAATACAGTGAGATTTATTGTTGCTTGGTAATTAATTTCCAGTTATGCCTTCTGTGCTTCCCTGTTACTTAGAGAAACTATAATTGTCAAGTGACAATAATTGTAGTACTAAAATCACTTTTGGACTTTTTCCAGCCTCTCAGTAGTAGCTCTGTTCTAAGTCACATGATTAGGAAGATAGCATAGACTGGAGGAATCACCAAGATTCTGAAATACTCTGTGCTGTATTTTGAGAATATATTTGGAGAAATTAGGGTGTTTTTTCCCCCTCTACAGCATCAGGCCAGATTCAATTCAATTTTCAATCTTTTTGTTTCTTCCACTTCTTCCCTCACATCAATTTTGATTTGTATCTAATCAGTTTTCAGAGACATACTATATTGATTAACAGTGTGCTGAATTCATATCATCTTTCCCTTCCATTGGTTGGAAAGGAGAAAATGGCTTCTTTCTTCAGATATAATCTGTAGAACGTAGACCACAACAATGTGTTTTTCTATACCTCTCAACCTCACTTTTTCTTCATTTCACAACAGTGTGATACACTCTGGCTTATATTATGTATGGTATTTATTTAGATAGGTAGGAAAGAGGTTGGGTACCATAAACCCTAAGCAAAGATGCTATGGTATTTCTTACGCATATAATAAATTTATGAAATATGCTAGAATAGTATAAATGCAGTATTATCTATATTGTCCAGCATTTGAGGCAAGGAGAATAATCAATACGATGTTGAGCCCTCATGTCAATAATAAGTAAAATAATGTGATCTGGAGGCAGAAAAATGATCGTTTCTGGACTTAAGAACTCCCTTCATATTCCACCCTTCAATGTAAGTTACTCACTGCAACAAACTCTTACTAAGGTTGGGAGTGGCTATCTTTGAAGAGCAGCTGGTTTATGAGCAGCATTTACTTATTCTCTCACTGCCACTCTGATTGGTAGTTGAAATACAACTTCTCCTTTTAAAGGTTTGTAGTGACTGTGTCAACAGAGTTGACAATCCTAAATGTTTCAAGGTAAGACACTTTTCTTCTTACAGTTCTGACTTCTGATGCTTTGAAATTTCACCTGTTTTCATCAAGTTTGTTTGTGGAATCATCTAGTGATTTGGTCTTATAAAGATGAAATAAAAACACACTGTGAAGAAGACAATCCTTGATAGATGTGATAAAGTGGTGAATCCATAGCCGTGTTCATGTTGTTAGAATGCTGACTGAAGAAACAGATGCAAAGGTGTTGGTTTTTGCTTGCCTAGCAGTAAATAGGGATCTTTACTTACAATTTTCATGATTCTGTTGACCTTTTTACTCACGATAATTCTCTGGAGTATGTTAGATTGAAAGAGAGTGAGTGATTTGCCCAGGATTATCTAGTGAGCTTCATACCTCTGTAGATCCTGGAACCTGGTCTTTGGATGGTCAGACCCACTCATTGCTATTCTCATGTGTGCTCTTACTGCTGGCAGCCCCTTTCTAAGTTTAATGCTCCAGGTCATGATTTCTTCATGCTTGCTTCATCATGCTGTTGTATGAGTTAAGGTTCCTGTTTATTTTTCAACTAAACATGAACTAGCGTGTCTTAAGTGCTGGTGCTGAATGTGATTCAGTGAATGACTTAATGCAGGGATGTTCAAACTTGGCAACTTTAAGACTTGTGGACTCCAACTCCCAGAATCCCCCAGCCAGTATGGCTGACTGGGGAATTCTGGGAGTTG
>JAOYMU010000098.1:25846603-25863521 GCA_025802295.1 Psammodynastes pulverulentus
AAGTCTTAAAGTCGCTAAGGTTGGAGACCTCTGATATAAATGGCCGATTCTTATCTTCTGAGAGTAGGTTGGGTTTTCCTGAGGTAGCCCTTCTTAATGTCTTCCTGGCGTAATGTCTCCCAGCCTGAAAAACGAAGCAAAGAAGATCTGCCATTTGCCATTCCAGCTTTCACCAAGAATGGTCTGCAGGTCAGGCAACCCAGCAAAAACCGGGGGCCGGGGCCCCGTTTTAAAATCTTTGCCTAGACTTGCAGAAGGATTAATAAATGGAGAACTGCATCTTCCTAGCAAAACGTTCTCTTTCTCCCCAAACATTTGATAGAAATTATTTTTTACCATCATCCCCCTCAAAAGACCAGCCCACAAAGAGAACAAAAAGTCTCCAGCACCTCTCCACTAGTAATCAGCACCCAGATAAGCATAGATTAACTCTAAGGTTAACTTCAGCCAACAATCAAGTAAGCAATACCCCAATCAAGAAACTGCCAAAGAGCCATCAGTAAACAACCTAACCAAAGAATCTCTAAGACCGCCCCCACCCACACAGTCAGGGCAAGCGACCAGAATATAAAGTGACAGCAAACAACACTCCTTACTAGCACTGATGAGGTTAGGGCTAATGAAATATCTTTCAGAGAGCACCAAGGACCCCTCAGAAAAAGACTTGTCCTTTTCATGTAGCATAAACATAGGCCAGGATTCAGCCCTAGCATCGCTAAAGGGATGGCTGCTACCTATAACCTCCCCATTTTTTCCCTTCAAGTTGGCAGCTTTAATAATTCTAGTACAGATAACAGATTTCTTGATGTTTATTTCATTAAAATATCAGCCCAAAATATGTGGCAATTAGTGTTGCAGGCTGCCATCTGTTTGATTGAAACAAAAAAAAAAAAATACAACAAAAAAATATTGTGCCAAGTATTTTTACAGCAAAGGGTGTGGTGAGGATATAACCCTGCTCTCAATCATTTAAAAAGAAAATACTGAAACTTCATAATGCCATCCCATTTCATGAGAATTCATGTTCTTACTCTGAAATGCTTTAACATTTGGTAATTTCGTGCAGTTTTGGTTTTCTGCAGACACCATTTGGGGTAAAGCTGGTGACACAACTGTGTAAGACAACATAGCCCAGCTGTACAACCTCTCTTCTGTTTCTTTTTAGGATCGCTGTGTTCTCCGTGACTGTGTTTTATGATGAAAGGATTGTGGTGGTAGCTGAACAACGGCCTGATGCTTCTGAAGAAGATAGTTTTCAGTGGATGAGTCGTGTACTGCAGGTCAGACTAGCCTAGGATAACTTGTTTTTTCTCTCTCTTAATAGATGGGCAGTAGTCACCATTGATCTGTACGGTTCCATATACAACAGAGTCATTATCAGTGATGGGAGTGGAACAGTGGTGGGTTGCTGCCAGTGCTACCACTGGTTTGCTGAGTGCGTGCGCACACGTTTCCCCCCCTCCACAAGCACGTGTGCCCCCCGCTTCCGTGCATGTGCACGCACCTACCGCACATGCATGTGCCAATCACCTGAGAGGACTCTTTGATCTCTCAGCTGATCGTCAGAGATTTCTTAGCTACCGGTTCAGCCGAACCAGTAGCTCTTTTTAGCTATTGGTTTGCCTGAACCGGTAGCTATTTTTTTGCTACTGGTTCGCGCGAACCGGTGTGAACTGGTAGAATACCACCTCTGGAGTGGAATTTTTAGATCCTCATAAGACAGTCTCTCAAAATAGAATGCACTTCACCCTAACCATGACCCCATATTCCTTAATTTCTCATTTCATGTGCTTTCACATTTGTATTGAATAATAAGTTGGGTATGTGGAAAGCTTCTTCTGTAAATATCCACTAATATGTTTTACTCTGATTGCATATTTATTTATATTTCATGTTTTTAAACAGTCCATCTCCTTGAGGCCCTGGGCAGTGTACAATATTAATTACAATTACAGGTAGTCCTCAACTTACAATCATAATTGAGCCCAGAATTACAGTCATAAATCATGCCAGTTACTAAGCAGATCATCAGGTGATCGTGTCCGATTTTACAATCTTTTTTTTTTGCTGTGGCATTATGGTTGTTAAGCAAATGCCATGACCCTTAAGCAAACTCATTGCCCACAATCTGTCAAGCACCAGGGAACTCAGGTGATTCAGGCAGTTGAAATGAGTATAAAAATTTATTGCAAGCTTAAGCTCTGTACAAGAATCTGACCAACTAATGGTCAAGGGAAAGAGCGGGAGATAAGAGTGGCATTCAAGATGGGCTGGACTTAGTTCTTTTACAGGCATGCAGGGACTCATAACTTATAAAGCCTTTGACTCCACCCTCGAGCTCAGCCTGGTCATCTCCTACACCATTGGTGTTTTTTGCCATAAACTAGAAGTGAAGGCCAGTTTACAAAAAAAACCAGAAAACATTGTAAATCGCAGTCACATGACCACGGAACACTCATTAACTCATTAACATGAACCGATTGCTGACTGCTCAAAATGCAGTCATCCTGTGACCACGGGGAATATGGCCACGAGAAGTTTGAATCTGGATTGTAAGTACTTTTGGAGGGATTCATTGTAACTTCAAGCAAGTCACTAAGTGACTCGTCTTAAGTTGACAACTTGCAAAGGCTTTTTTTTAACAACTTATTTTTCAGTGCTTGGTGAATTTGTCTACTCCTTTGTAGAGTTACCTAGGTAAAAATTCAAATAGCTCTTCATAGTTCTAGAATGTCAACCTTTGTTTTCTTGATTCTTAGGCAATTGACAGTATTCACCAAGTTGGAGTATATTGCCTCGCTCTTGTTCCAGCAAATACTTTGCCAAAAACTCCTCTGGGAGGGATTCATATATCTCAAACCAAACAGCACTTTCTGGAAGGGTCATTGCATCCGTGTAACATTCTCATGTGCCCACACACGTGTGTAACCAATCTGCCGAAACCCAGGCAGAAACAACCAGGTAATTAGACAAAACGTCCTCTAAGTGGATTAAAAGTTCTTAATGTTGGTGAAAATGTTTCTTGTCATAATGCAAAAGGAGTGGGCCCCTATTTTTATATCCCGGATAAGTAGCTGGGGGCACATCTTCACAGGGGCAGGTCAGTGGACAGGCTCTGAAGTTCTGCATCAGACATGGCCCTATTATCTTCAAGCATTTTTTCTGATGCAAAGCTCATTTGGAATTAAAAGCAGAAAAAAACATTTCATGACACTTGTGTTGTTTTATTGATGTATAATACTGTTAATTGCCTCCTTTTCTTAAGTGTTTATACCTTGGTATGTGCCAGCAGGTGTTGGTCCTGCCTCTGTGATGGTGGGGAACCTGGTTGCAGGGAAGCGTATTGCACAGGCCTCTGGGAGGGATCTGGGACAGATAGAAGAGAATGACCTGGTGAGAAAAGTGAGTATCTTTGCCACGTTCTCCAGACTTCCTCTCCGCCCTTTCGCAAATGAGGAAGGATGGTGGTTACATGTTATGTTGGGAAATGCATCTTCTCAAAATCAGATAGCTGTGGATCAAAAGTTGTGGGGAGGAGGGGAAGCTAATGTTGTGCAAGACCAGAACCAATACAAGACTCTTAGCCTATGGGTCTGATTGCTTCTTTTCATTTCCCACAAAGAGCAAACGGCATAGTAATGGATTGTTCTAACCTGAGTCTGAACTGTCACTTCCGTGATCCTTTAAAACAGGGGTTTCAAACTCAATTTCATTGAGGGCCACATCAGGGTTGTGCTTGACTGGGCTGGGGTGGGTGTGGCCAGGGTGGGCGTGGCCAGCTTGACATCACTCATGTTGGGGGCGTCTGTGGCGGCCCAAGTGCTTTGCCAGCAAAAACAGGCTACCGAGCTCCGCTTTTGGCTGCGTGGGCCTCCTGCTGCCCTCTGCCAGTGAAAATGGAGCTAGGGAAGGCAGAGGCATTGCAGGCCGATCCTTCGCTGTTTTCAGGGCAGATCTAAGCACTCCGGGGGCCGGATCTGGCCCCCAGGCCTTGAGTTCGACACCCCTCCTTTAAAAGAAAGCCAAGATCAGCCTACTTCTGAAATAAAAATGCTATATTTCTGGCCATTGTTGCAAACATCATCCTGGATTTGTTTCTACATGTGCTTTTCTCCTGCTCCTGAAATTCTAAGAATCATTGAGGTCATTCTCTTACTCACAAAAGGACATCTGCTTCTTTGCTTAGGCAAGTAGTCAATGGCTTAATGAATGTAAGGCAATATCTACTGTCACTCAATGGGTGTGAAAAGAGATCTGTATCATTGGATTGTGGCTCTGGACAGGTGCAGACAAGTCTTGCTCTTAAACTCCCTTCCATTGCTATTTGTTTTACATGTTATACTGGACCATTAAGGAATAAGAGGCAAAGGCACAAGGTCTCAGGCATCCTGAGATTGGTTAAGTTAGGTTCCACTGATACTTGTCAGATAATTATTAAATATTGGTGTCAGGTGCTTCCATTAGCCTGTCTCTAGAATTTTTGCTCATGTGGCTGAGTGGGTTTTTCACATTGGCCAAACTTTTGCTATATTTCTCCCCTTGCATTTCACAGAGAGCATCATTCAAACCACACCAGCTTTTTCCTATTTTTTTTCAATTTAATCTTATGCTTTCAATAACATCTTGGTCTGCATTGGAATTATTTTTAATCAACAGTGAGCTAAAAGTGAATACTTACCCCATCAAACCTAAGACTGCCTCTACAACAGGGGTGTCAAACTGGTGGCCCACGGGCCGGATGCGTCACACGCAGGTCACACCCACCCCAGCTCCACAAAGGGGAAAAACATCATGATAACATCACATGACGACAATGTGATGCTGCGGGTTTGACACACGTGCTCTACAACTTACTGGTTTTTTTTCTTTTTGCAGCATCAGTTTCTGTCTGAGGTGCTTCAGTGGAGAGCACAGGCAACTCCCGAGCACATGCTTTTCCTCCTGCTCAATGCCAAGGTAGAGATAAAAGTTTTGCATTTTCCCAACATTTGTGTGTTTTGGACTCCTATGTCTTCTCACCCTTTAGTCTTTAAAAATATTGCTGTTCTTCCGGGCATGAGAAGGTTGTTTGTGGAGCTTGGTTGCTTGGTTTCTGTTTGAAGGAATGTGTCTGTTTAGAAACAAGGGGTTTCCTTTCTTTTTCTTACTCCTAAACTACCTAAAAGGGATGCGGTTGCTGAGCTTGTCAATCAAAAGGTCGGCAGTTCAGCAGTTTGAATCCCTAGTGCTGCGTAACAGGGTGAGCTCCTGTTACTTGTCCCAGCTTCTGCCAACCTAGCAGTTCGAAAGCACGTAAAAAATGCAAGTAGAAAAATAGGGACCACCTTTGGTGGGAAGGTAACATCGTTCTGTGCGCCTTTGGCGCTTAGTAATGCCGGTCACATGACCATGGAGACATCTTCAGATAGCGCTGGCTCTTCAGTTTTGAAACTGAGATGAGCACCTCCCCCTAGAGGCGGGAACGACTAGCACATATTTAAACTACCTAAAGTTCAATTCAAGCAATCAATTGGACTGTGTTTTTTATGTTTGTTTTTGTTTTCTACATTTATGGAATAGTTGTGCTATGTCTTAATTATTCTTAATTGCATAATTTGGAATCCCATTTGGATTTTAGTTGCGGTATATTTTTAGATTGGTTATCATTTTACTGTTTTAATTCGTTTTTATGCATTCGTTATTCTACTTACTATGTTGTGTTTCTTGTGGATGTTCTTTCTTGTATGCTGGTCAGAATCACATTGTACTGGGCAGCTATATAAATATTAATAAATAAGTGCTTCCTCTTGACTCATATAACAAATTAAATAAGATAAGATAAGATAAGATAATCTTTATTATCAATTTTTTTCTGTGAACACACTGGCACACATTAAAAATGAAATTCTGATGCTTGCTTTCAGAGGAATATATATCTATGTATCTATACGCATACATGCACACATATATTATACACACACACATTAATCACCGTCCATTTTGAACACATAGCGGAAAAAAGAGCCTTCAGGGTTAACAAGGTTGATTCTATATGATACAAAGCTACTACAGAATCTAGTGGTTCTGCTTTGGATACCACAAAGCTTCCTTCCAGAAGGTAATAAAGAAAATTAGTCATGGAGACAATTTGCAGCATCCCAGAGAATAACTGTGGGCCCTGGTCAAGCATCGCTTACATGCTATGTCCTGGCTAGAAGGAGGTGAACTTCCAATAATCTTTTCTGCTGTCCTCACCATTCTCTGCACAGCCTTCCTGTGAAAGTATATTTCCTTCCTGTCGAAGAAAATAATGGAAAGTTGTTAAAATACAAGATACAGAAGAATATATTTCAAGAAAATGATGCAATACAGTATACATTAAGACATGTTTGCTGATGTAAGGATATAGAAATAGCTTTAGCGAACCATACCAGGAACAAAACTAACAAAGGCTCTACCCTCACAGTGGAAGTATGATGCTAGATGATGATGATGATGATGAGGTGCCATCAAATCAGTGTCAACTCTTGGTGACCACGGAGCTACATTTTCTTCAGGACACTCTGTCCCCAATCTGGTCCCTCAGGTTTTTCCAATGATGCACTAATTTCATATATATTGAGCCCATCAACCTTGCTGTTTATCTTCTCTTTCCTTCCACCTTTTCCAGCATTATAGACTTCTCTAGAGAGCTGGATCTTTACATAATGTGCCCAAAGTATGATCATTTAGGCCTAGTAATTTTACTTTGAGTGAGAACTCTGGTTTCGTATTTACTATGAAGTCTTTGTTTGTTTTCTTGGTTATCCATGATGTTCTCAGGAGTGTCTTCCAACACCAAAGTTCGAAAACGTCAATACTCACTCCATCCAGATTTTTCAACCAGCTTCCATTTTGATAAGAGTGTCACAGGGAAAACAATTACCTGCACAATTAATTCATGCAATATAAGAATATACGTTATACATATTTTAAATATTAACAGAAGCTCTCCAACAGCTAAATGTTCAGATAATCTTAAATAAAATGAGGATCTTGGGAATTTTTTTTTTTTAAAGATCATTGTTCTCCTTTTTACCATTATTCTCACTTTATGACAAGAAGGCTTTTATTATTTAAGACACGAGATAGTGCAACTTAGACAAGAGAAGTTATATAATAAAGGCTGTTTAAGTAAATGTAGTTGCTCTAACTTTTCAAATCCAAATGTATTGGCTGAACTCAATTTTTATTATGGCGCTGTTTTTAAATCACTTTTAATCATAGATAATGTTAACCTTCGTTTTCATTCACATCCATTTAGCTTGATGTAGGCTGGCATTACTTCCATTTGAAAATGGCATAAGGCTAAGAGACAGTTAACTTCTTCATGCAGAAATTTGAGCAGGTGTTCAAATCCATGTTGCAAGTGTAATGTTTCCCCTTAAAACTCATGGGATTACTTTCATTTTAATGGTAAAGTTATGAGGTACCCTCTTAATGCAAGAGTGACAGCATACCCTGCAAAGCCAACGGCCCTAATATTCCTTGAAAAATCATGTTTTGCCTTTGATTACTCAAGAGAGCAGCTAGTCTTTGTTTCTGAAGCAATTTCTCCAATTTCTTCGGCAGACTTTCAGAGTTTGTTTGTTTTTATTCTCTGCAAGGGGGCCCCTGTCTGTACAGCAACTTGCCTACAGCTGCACAAGCGAGCGGAGCGAATTGCATCAATTCTGTATGAAAAGGGACACCTCAATGCTGGTGATAATGTGGTGCTGCTCTATCCTCCTGGTAAGGAAAATCGAGAGTCCGGGGTGGGGGCGGGGGGAGTTTACATGGGATTCCCTGCCATGTTCTAAGCTGTAAACTTTCATGAGGCACTGAACTACAGGAAATGGGTTGCAGTTATTAGAAGTGAAGCATTTGATATGTCAAGTAGAAATTCAAGAACTGCAAAACAAATTAAGAGCGGGAAATTGTTTAGACCAGGGCTCTCCAACCCCCATTGCACGGCCCACTACCAGGCCTTGAGCCGTTTGGAACTGGGCCATGGAAGTGGCGGATGAGCGCATGTGTGTGTGCATACACCCACACTCACGCAAGCAGCAGATGAGCGTGTGCACATGTGCTCCATTTGAGCAAGCGGGATGCGTGCGTACTCTCATCACACATGCAATTGGAGCTCCACATACACTTGTCCATGCCACTTGCACAGAACCATCATCTTCCCCCCTCTCTGCCCCCCCCCTCCCACCGGTCTGCAAATCCGGAAAAGTTGGGGAGCTTTGGTTTAGATTATGAAGAGGTGACAGTGATGGTGTGAACTTTTTGTTTCAGTGTGTCAAAAATTTGGAAAATGCCTAACTATTCTGCTGGCATGTCACTCCCCCCCAAGCAAAAAATAATTGTTTACATATTCATTTTAAAAAAAAAACACAAATTAGGGCAGTTCTGGATTGTACAAGACCTTGAAGCAGCTTTGGAGAATGTCCTCCTGTGAGTTCTGCAGCCTCTGAAAACCACATGAAAGCATGCCTCATTTTTGTGTGGTTTTCGGAGGCTCTGGAGGCTGCATGACTTTCAGAGATTGTGCAAGAGCACACCCCATTCTCACATATGCTTCAAAAATCATGCGAGACCGGGGCATGCTTTCAACAATAGTTATCGACAAGTGTTGGTGAATGCTAGCATGTCACCCAAAACGTCATGCCATGTCACCTTTGACACACGTGTCATGGATTCATCATCATTGGGTGAAGGGGATCTGTTTGTGCTTCTATCAAACCACACTGGTGCTTCCTCATCATATTTCAAATCCCTTCATCTACCTCATATTCTAATTGGAGCAGTAAGACACAGGTTTTCCTGCCAGTAGATGTGGTCCTGATACATTCATATATAGTCCCAAGAATTCTCAAAACGTTTTCAGCTTCTTAATTTATAGCTACCATATTTATCGGCATATAACGCGCGCTGGCGTATAACGCGCACCTTAGTTTTAGCGCGATGTTTACGAAACAAAATGGCAGCCGCGGACAAACGGCCCGGTATGTACTGTGTTTTTTAATATATCGGCGTATAACGCGCACATGCGATTTCTGCATGCTTTTCAAGGCGAAAAAGTGCGCGTTATACGCCGATAAATACGGTATATGTATATTCATATTCTAGGTTGGAAATATTCAGTGCTTGCTTGGACAAATAGCATTTAATGTTTATGGATTCGCTACATAAACTCATTCCTCCTGTTTTTTTCTGGAATGTCCATTTCCACTAAGAGCAAGGTTTTGCAAGTTTCTATTTTGATTCACTGAAGCAATTTGTAAGGGAGACTCCTTGGAATAAACACCCTTTTGAATGTTTTTTTTTCTCCCTTCCTCTTTCATGGTGGCTTATTTGTCTCATTTTAATCTTGTGTTTTCTGTAGTTAAATTCGTTTTGTGTAGTCCAAGTTCCTTCAGTCCCTCTCCTTGGCTTACTGTCCTATTTGAAAACTTTGTCTTAGTGCTGTGACTCTTAAGTAGCTTTCGGCCAAAGCAAAAAAAAAGAAAATGGAAAAGGATGATGTGACACTGTTTCTTGGTCCTCTAGGCATTGAACTCATAGCAGCATTTTATGGCTGCCTGTACGCTGGCTGTATCCCAGTGACTGTCCGGCCTCCACATGCTCAGAACCTCACTGCCACTTTGCCCACTGTGCGGATGATAGTAGATGTGAGTATAAGGGCGGAGTGTAAGCTTTTGCTTCTACGTCAGTAGTTCTTGCCCTTTGTCTTAGAATGGTTGCTTATTGTGCATCACTGAAATAGAGAGGGTGTTAATTCTGTGGGAAATTTGCTTTCTGTTGTGATACAGGTCGTCCTCAGGTTATGGTAGCCATTAGAACTAGAATTGTCACTGCTTAGTGACATGATTTTAAAGTGCAAAATTGTGTGACCATTTCACTTAATGATGGCAGTTCCAGCAGTCCTGGTTGTGTTGATAAGTGAGGTCCATGCGGTTCATTAAGCGAGGACCTCACGTGATCGCGACTTGACTTCCTGTCCGCCTTCTCACTGATTTTACTTGTGGAAAGCCAGCAGGGAACATCAGAAATTAGGGGATACTGTGATGGCCTGAACTCCAAGCACTGTTCGTAAGTCCCCCTCATTCAGCACCCTTGCAAGTTTGGATAATTGGAGGGGGACTGAGGACCACCTTATGCTAATTATCATTGAGATACTAGAGAAATATTAATATTACTGCCCTGTAGTTCATGAATCATTAAATAACAGAGCAGTTAAGTTTCTTGTGTTCAAGTTAGAAGCCTTTTGCCTTCCGGATCCCCTTGGAAGGTTAATTTAGCCTATAAAGCCAAACATTAAGGGAAACATCGTTATATTTCAGTATAAAATGATAATATTTTCTGTCTAATGATTTGATTTTCTTCCCTGTAATCCAAAGTTACAAAAGATACAAATGATATTGAGATAAAAACCAAAATTGGATTTTCACTGAGTTCAGAATCTTTATATTGAGTTCAAAGTCTTAGACAAAAGACTTTGAACAAAATGGTAAATTTGTTACAAATCAAAAGAAATTTTTAAAAAGTTAGGTAATAGGATACTAAAATGTGAAGTGCTAGCTATAGAGCATGGGTCCTCAACGACCAGGCCGCGGCCTACTACCAGGCTGCGGCCTATTCAGAACTGGGCCATGGAAGTGGTGGAAAAGCATACATGGACACAGCTCTATTTGTGCAAACGGCGGACTTATGTACCTGCCACTCACACAAATGGAGCTGCGTGCATGCTCGCCCACCACTCACATAGAACCATCCCCTCCCCGCCGGTCCGCAAAACCAGAAAGGTTGGAGGCCGCTACTATACAGTTCCAGATATTTCACTTTCCTTGTGGATTGACTTAGTGTAATTAGGCAAGTCTCAGTGTGACTCCTACACCTGCAGACTGGGGCTAATATAAAAGCTATGGTACAAGCTTTCTGTATGAAGAAGGCAAGAATGTGTGGAACATTTTAAATGCTAAAAATGCACTGTATAAATAATAATGATGACGCTGTCAAGAATGATAATCAGATAATCAACCATACTTATCGAATGTATTTTAGGTGAGCAAAACTGCCTGTATTCTCACAAATCAAATTCTGATGAGACTACTGAGGTCCAGAGAGGCGGCGACTGCTGTTGATGTAAAAACCTGGCCAACCATCATTGATACAGGTGACAGACCCTGCTAGGCCATCAAACTCATTTCCGGGATTTCCAAGCAGTTATAATACACATGCAAGCCACAAGCCAGCTCTGTTTTATTTAGAATTGTGTTGCTTAGCTCTGTTGCAATTTTGGATATCATTCTAATGTTACTCCCCAGGCTAAATTCAACAATAATCACTTTCTTCTTTATGTGTTCCAGATGATTTGCCCAGAAAGCGGCTACCTCAGGTCTACAAACCACCAACTCCAGAAATGTTGGCATACCTGGATTTTAGTGTTTCCACAACAGGGATGCTTACAGGAGTAAAGGTATAAGAGTGTTGGATGCCTGTGTTACAGCTAGAATTCCAAAATATTTCTAGTTGTTTGTTTATAGATAAAGATAAAGAGGGCATCATATTTTTATCTGGGCATAAAAATTCCTGAATGGGTAAAGTCAGATATTAGAAGCATGAGGGAGAGCTGAGTAATCTTGCTATGGCTTTGAAAGTAAAAAGCACCTTAGTGGTTCCCACAGCTTTGACTGCAGGATATGAAAGACAGTGGGGTGGCATATGATGGAACATCATTTCTCAGTGAACAGTGCTATGATCTTCTAATAAGCTGGATGGAGTAAGAAACATCTTGGACTACCAAAGAAGGTGTGGCGGATATACAAGGCCAGGGCAAGTCCCCCTTTGTGCTTAAGCTTCACTGTCACCAGTTCTTGGGAACAGAAGTGTCATCATATACTAGTCCTTCTCTTTTAACAGTATTGGTTCATTCTCTGACCTACTGTCATGGCCATAGTGTAACCCCATTCAGGAGTAAGGATGAAAAGACCCTGGAGACTCCCATTAGCATAAACAAAATATTTGGAATATAAACTGGTGGACAGCAATAGCAGTTAATACTTTCACTCTAATACTAAGGCACAATGTGAAAATCCAAGTTTTAATTTCTTGTTTAGTTCATGCTCCTGAGTTTCATTTGACCACATGGCTCCTGGGAGAATATGGCAATATTTCCCTTTTTTAAAGCAAAAAGTTATATAGATAAATATGACAAAACAGAACGAATGATTTAAAAAAATTGACTCTGGGTTTTGCTGATGCAATAAAAAAACCCTACTGTTTTCAGTATTGACCCCACATAATATATGGCTACTCATATACTTGCATATTAGTAATACTTTTATCATATTCATATACTTATTATCATGTTCTTCTATTGTGCAACTGGGATTCAGTCTCCCCCCCCCCCATTTTTTTCTTTTTCTTCCCACAGATGTCCCATGCATCAGTCAGTGCCCTCTGCAGAGCCATAAAACTCCAGTGTGAGCTGTACTCCTCGCGGCAAATTGCCATCTGTCTTGATCCCTATTGTGGGCTTGGCTTTGCACTTTGGTGTCTTTGTAGGTAAGAGTCACAATGTAATTAGAACTGGTGGGTTTGCAGAAGATAAATCTTTGCTTGATATAAATTAGAACATCTATCTTAATCCAGTAAAATGCCTCGTTGTATGTCCTGGGGGATTGGATATCAAATGAAATCTTAATTCACATGGCAAAAATCTCAAGCAACACACAGTTTCATTAAATACATGTCCAGTATTTTCCTGATGATTATTAAAACATTGCAACAGATTCTGCACTTTTTTTACATGATTATCCTATATACCATGTATTGACATTCAGTCAATCAGTCAAATCTTTATTACGGTCGTAGACCAGCCTAAGGAAAATAGGCTGGTGTTGACATTTTTTCCATGTCCTCGGGAAATCATTATATGATCCAGTCCATGTCAATGTCTATCAGATTTCTACTTCATTCTGCAGATTTAAACAAATGGGTGTGCAACCACATAAGAAAACTTCCATCTCTCCCAAATGTGGGTGCAATTTTGTATACACATTTTTCAAATATTTAAGCATTTATGAGTTTGAGGCTGAGGATAATATTTTGGGTTGTCTGCTTAATAAAATCCGTCTATATTTGATTAGTGATCTTCTCTTGCAGTGTGTATTCTGGTCATCAATCCATTTTAATTCCTCCTATGGAGTTAGAATCCAATCTTTTCCTGTGGCTCTCCACCGTAAGCCAGTATAAAATACGGGATACTTTCTGTTCCTATTCTGTCATGGATATGTGTACCAAGGGGCTTGGGAATCAGGTGGAAGTATTAAAGGTAAGAATCCTCTCCCTTCAAACACACCCATCCTTTTACACATATTTTAGAAGATCTATTTTAGTATTCAGATTATTAGAACAGAATATTAGGGTCATACCGATCTTGAAATTCTTATAAATCAATATATACTTTTATCTGTAGCATTTTTAAACACTCTGTTCTAAAATCAAAATGTCAAACAAGTTTATGCTTGTAATAGTGATATCCTACTTGTAATTAATATTGATAAATTTTTCTCTATTTTCAACACTAAGTTATCTAAATAATAGAATGTCAATAATTTTTAATTAGTTCTGGGTAAATAGGGTATCAGATGATACAATGTATTTAGATTTAGAGCACAAGAAAAAGAAAAAATGGAAATACTTGTTAAAATTAAATTTGGCAACTCTGTTTTTGTTTCAGGATGAAATAATTGACTTTATCAGAGATGACAAATTATAGTTACTTGTTAAATGCAGGGACATATGTGCCTCTCCCCCTCGTTTTGTGCTCTGTAGCCAAGAGATTGACATTTTATATCTGATCATGATTGTTCACAATCTGCATTTTTTTCTTTCATCCGATATGAGAAATTGTACTTTGTTTAAAAATAATAATAAGCCAGAGTTTCAATATCTTGCTTTACAGACAAAAGCTGCATGATCCAATTTCCTATATTGACATGAAAAAGGAAATTGCAGATTGATCCAAATTGTCATTAGAACTCTGACAGATCCATTTTCTTTGCATATAAAAGGAGAAGAAAGGCAAACATGGAATCCCAGGGCTCTGGCAATAGCAGCGTTGCCCCACACAGTCTGTTGTTAGATTTAGTTGGTGCAAAATTCTCTGCTGATTCTTCCACATCCATTTCCCTCAGTAATGGGGCTGTTGAAACTCCTGTCCAATAATTTGTTTATAGTTAAACATGCCATAAAATTCAAGACTTCTTCTGCCCAAATTAACAATACAAGGAATTATACTTTTTGCTCTGGGTTCCGGTCAGAACTAGCACATGTCCTGTACTTGAACAAAATGTTACCTGTAAACAAATATGCTGTAATTGTTCTCTACCTATTAATGCTCATGGGAGGAACTGGAAGCAGTGTGCATATTAACCAAGCTTAAGCATAATTAAGCATTGTAGGTGATTTAGATCTGTATGTTCAGTTTTAGGTGTATGTTGATTTTCCTCGACAGGATTTTGCAAATTAATTGTATCTAACCCAGTACAGATTGTTAGAATAGATAAATAGAACATGTAAATAAATTCCTAAAATGAAATATAGTGCATATTATGTTCTTAAAAATTATATTGGATAGCAGCTGATGTTCTAGTGTTAAGGGTTTGAAAAATTGAGGGTTCACTTAAGTATTTGGATGTTGGAGTTTTGTTAGAGTTGACTTGAGAAGGGCATGTCACTCCCATTGTTAGAACTTTTTTCCCTGCTACTTTAGATCAGTATCTTGCTACAGTATTGATTCAAACAAATATATTGTTTTCATTATCCTTGATGGAACATCCTGATCTGATTTTGTAAAAATACAATTCATATCTTTTGTCCCTTCACTGTTTTTTTTTTCTTTTATTCTTAAAGAATTGCAAACGCTTTGGACCTTCACGTGACCTTTTCATATAGATCTAAATGATATGGGAAGAGTCCTATGGCTACATTTTGCTTGGTTCTATATTTCTAAAGAACTAGTTAAATCAAAAAAGATGGGCACGTGTTAGTGATTTCCTAGTGGTTTGCCTAGTGTTAAAAAACAAAGAGAGCCCGATTATGTTTTCTAGATGATTATTAGAGCAAATGAAGTCCAAATACTTGGATATTAACTGGAGCATTGATTAATGTTATCTCTGCCTATTTGATATACTTTGATATTTTTTTCAATAATTTTAACCTTTCTGAATTAACAGGCAAGAGGTATCAACTTATCAGGAGTCCGGACGTGTGTAGTGGTGGCCGAAGAACGCCCACGGGTTGCTCTTACTCAGTCTTTCTCCAAGCTTTTCAAGGACATTGGTCTATCATCTCGTGCAGTCAGCACCACCTTTGGGTCAAGAGTCAATGTAGCTATCTGTTTACAGGTAACAGTGAAGATTTGGTAGGCTTTATTTTTTAGAGATCAGGGGCTCTGCATATTAGCAGTATTCTCAACCTATTCTAAATCTGTTTGTGCAAGGAGGGGTTTTGAGCTTGAAGAATTGTGATTGCTGATTTGCAGGCTTTTTTTATTTACATGGACTCATTCATACTGTATATTGCTTTTTTTAAAAAAAAGTATTAACCCTTTTTGTGTTGTGAAAATAAACATATGGCTATTTATACGGTGCAACTACTTTTATAGGTTCCCATGATTAAGCACAAATAAATAAATAAATAAAACATTTTTTTTAAATTCACTGATTTTCACTGATATTTTCCAAACTGAAAAAGTAAAATGGGACCGTGCTATTAAGCAAAAGTTGTGGAGCTTCTCTAAAGAAAACTTACATGCAAGTATTCTTGGATTTGCAGCACATTTTTTTTAATGTAATATCGCCCTTATTTGACAGTTATGTAGCTAGTTTGTATTGCTCTCATTGAAAGTGCCTTTAATACGTATCACTTAGCAGAAAATATGTCACATTTTGAAATAATCTCTGTTATTATAGGGAACCTCAGGGCCTGATCCAACCACGGTTTATGTGGATCTGAAATCATTGCGACATGACAGGTACTGTTATTTTTATTATCTTTAGTTTCTGACTGAATCCTGTAAGAACAGATCATTTCAATTAGGAGTGTGCAAGTTATTTCACTTCTTATCAGCAGTAACCAGCAGACACAAGATTGTGAGTTGTAGTTTAGAACTTCTGGAAGTCGGTGGATAGCATCTCAGATTTACATACAAATTTCCCCAAGTATGATTGTATTGGAACAAATCAATATTTATCATTTATATTATGCTAGGCATATGGTGGTAGCAATCCTTTGGGAAAGTGAAAGTGCAATTTCTAACATTCCTATCAGTTACAGATTTACTTTCTTTCTCACCAGTAATTAAACTAGCCCAATATTTAACATTCAAGAAAATTATCTTTTTCCACTAAGAAGATAAGGCATTCCTTCTGAATTTGCAGAATTCCTAAGATTTCAGGTATCAGCCAACCAGTTATTTTATGAACATTTTTTTTCTACTCCAATAAGCATTATGAACTGGGGACACCTGCAGTTCAATTCGGTATTCTAGACACTTTAGAGTATTACACAGACATATACATTCTGAAAGTTCTAAAACAACCCTATAATTAATGGCTAGTCAATTCAGATTGTTAAACAGGCACTCAGTACTTAAAACTAGCAATTTGCATAGACTCTTAGAAGTAGCACTGTTGGGAGAGAAAAATGGCAGTAGAGCTGTGGCCGTTTCTTTAGCATAGTAGTTGGTGTTAGACAGGATATTGTCAGTGATTGCTCTGATCAAAAGGTCTTGTTGAAGTGAACAATAACAGAATATTGCTCCGGAATTCTCCCTGTTTCGAACAGTCTCTTCCTTTACATTTAGTATTACAAAATCCTAATGGGAAACTCGGGGGGGGGGGGGGGGGCG
>JAOYMU010000098.1:25883458-25901003 GCA_025802295.1 Psammodynastes pulverulentus
GCTGTATGGGGTGTTATACAAACACACACGGTTGTTTCAGTTGGTTGGGTAATGGAATGGAATGGAATGGAATAAATTAATTAATATTATATATAATATTGTTGTCACTATGTGAGTATACCATCCCATATAGTCGGCAACGACTCGCGCGCGCGCACACACAAAGTTATGTCATTAATTCATTCCATTTCTAGAGCCATCCGGCTGAACCAACTGACTCTTATATATATAACCCTATCTGTCCATTTGCAGCGAAGGCTCATCCCGGTCAACCTGTTCTACGCTAATATGCGACTCCACCTAAGCATCATTTTAGCCGCAAGGTCAGACTTGTTTTCTGCCCTCCTCTCCTGTCAGGCAAGACCGCTAGAGGTCACCCGTGAGCTCAACTACTACACCGCCTTCTGGCTCTCGCTCGCTGCGCCAAAACGACGGTCGCACCCGACACGTGACGACAGCAGTTGCATCGATGGGCGGGGGTAAAGGCGGTGACGAAGATAAAAGGGGCGTGGCCCGGAAGTCCACGGGGTACTTGGGGAGCCCCCGATATGGCCGGCGTCTTCGACATCGACCTGGAAACGGAGGAAGGGAGCGACGGGGAGGAGCCTGAACTGGGGGCCTTGGTGAGGCGGGATGGAAGATGATAGAGGGAAAAGGGGTGGGTCCAGCCAGAGGAGAAGGGAAAAAGGGCGCAAGAGCCCCGCGCACAGTTCCTAATAACTTCAATGGGGGTTGCTCCCGAGTGGGACAGGGTTGGTGTGGGCAAACCTCGTTTATCTCCTGCGTTGCTGCTGCTGCTGATAATCTGCTCTGTGTCTCCCTCCACCCCGCTTGTTTCTTTTAGGAAGTGGACCCCGATTTTCGCAGCAGTAGCTCAGAGTAAGTACTTTGCCAGCAGTAGGTTGTTTTGCTCCTTGGTGTCACTCCAGTCTGCCTTTGGGCGGAATTCTCCTGGGTTTCTTAGGTGATGGATGCACTCACGCACACTATTGGAAAATAGGTTGGCAAAAAAGGGTGAAATTGCCCCTTCCCCTGCTCAGTATGGTACAAGCAGCTACTTCCATTCTTTTAAAATGGATTCTTCTAACTTGCTCACCCTGTGGGCAGGGCAACAATTCCCATCATCCCCATACAGAATACTGTAGGGCTGGAGACTATGGGACCTGTCCTTGATCGGACAAAATCCACTGGGGAAAGACTGAAAAATGCAAAAATGGGTCAACCTAACATGTGATGAGATTTCTAGGTGCTGCATAAGCAAAGTGACAGGTCAGCGTTTTGAGAGCGGAGATGAAAACATTTTAAGGGGACGTGAAATGTCCTTATTTCACTACAAATTGCCCCGGTTAGATTCCTGATGACAGCAATAAAGTCTGTCTTTTGCTTCCCTGTCTGAAAATTATCAGAACAAATCAAAGTGGCGTAACTGCCTTGCTGACTCAGAGACTGAGACTTCACTAATTCAGCATTTAGTTCCTAAAACTGTCATCTAATTCAGAGGCTGTGGGAGATACTCGGATCACAGCAGGATGGTGATGGCATAAGTGTTTTGCATTTACAGTGGATTTCTAGCTGTTTCAACAAATGCTATTCCTAGAAGCTGTCTTTATTGTGCATTTGTCCTTTTGGCATCTGAACCAATCATCATCAACGTTGTAGGATGGAGAACTGAATGTTCATTACAGTGTGCTAAAAGCAACATTTGGAAAGTCAGTCTACTTACTGACCCAAGAATGTCTACCAGTGTTATAAAATGGCGAATGTAGGCAAAGGTGGCTTAATCTTAATGAAAACACTCTCGTGCAAATTGAGGCATCCAGTTTCCACTTAAGCACCTGGAAAGCCAGTTTTATGTAGTGATTAAAGAAACTGGGAGAGTTGAATTCTCCTCTTTTAGGCATGAAAACCAACCAGGTCGCTCTTTCAGCCCAAAACACCTCACAAGGTATTTGTAGTGGGGAAAACGGGAAGCAGGAACACTATATATCCTGCCTTCACTTGTACAGGCAAAGGTGGGAAATAAATTTAATAGTGAAATTAATAAAATTAAAATCTTCTCTTTGAAGTTGCTCCTGGACTGAACTGCGGCAGAGGGTTGAAATGGGTAGAATAGATTCCAATGCCCTTTAAGCGCTGTGTGTTGAAGAAAAATCATCACTTTAATGTGCCTCTAATCAGTGTAGTGGACCTCTGAATTAGTAGCTTTTTTCCATTACTTACTTCAATTAACATTCTATTATTATTTCATCTCTTCATTTCTAATCCTATACATTGAATAAAGCAAGCAGTATTTGCTTGCCACTTGGTGACTGACAGAGATCATGCTTTTGGTATACATAATGACTAATTCCCCATGAGAATGTCACATTTAGCACAATGGTATCTGGAGTATTCTAGAGAGTATCACATTGCTATAATGAATTTCCTTTATTTCTTTTTGGCTTTGATCCAAATTTAAACCAATTGAAGGAAAATTGTTTTCCATGTCCGTATCTCCCCAGTATTATTATCATATTATGGAGTCCTTGGCTCTCTGATAATAGCTGCAGGAATAGGCAGATATAGACTACTTTCTTTTCTTTGAATTTTAATTTATCCTAAGGTTCAGACTTGCACTTTCATGCAAGGCACAATGCAGTTGTGCTGCCATCTTCTCTTCTTTTGATTTTCAAAAACTGGACCTTCTTCATTTCTGGAAAACCTCACACCTTTGTCGTGCCCTTCATTTATATGTTATATTTTTTTTGTGAGGCAGGGCGATACAAGATTAATCTCTTTCCTTCTCTTCACAGTTTTGTGCCAGGTTATTATGAGGAAATTGAAATCTCTGAAAGCAGCGTCAACAATGGCCCAGAACGCATTGGGCCCCACTGTTTTGAGCTACTGCGTGTTTTGGGAAAGGGTGGTTATGGCAAGGTGAGCAATTCCCGAAGAGTGAGTATGTGGGCAGAGGGTTCAACCCCCAACCAACTGGGAGAAAAAAATCCTTTCTCGTAGAAGAGCAAAGTAGTTTTATTGGCCTAGAATCTTAGGAAATAAGTGTATTTAATCTTAGGAAATAAGTGTATTTGTTTCTATATGGAGGAGCATTCATCTTGGGACTGCCTATCCAGAGTCTGAAATGGTGCAGTTTAGACTGGTTTGTCTCCTTGGGAGAAGTAAGCTACTGTGTTGTGAGAAAGCATGTTGACTATCAGTGGAGAGCTGATGAAAATATCCTTAAAAGCCTTTAATTAATTAGAAGGCACTGGTATTCAAGCTCTCTAATCAGGTATGTGAGCATAATATTCTGGAGTGCCTTCACCCCATACTGTTTAAATGGTCTTGCTTGTTCTTAGATGTTTTTTTTTAAAGAGAGGCTGAGTACACCATGTTAAAGGAGTATGGAAACCCAATGTTTGGGTTATTGGTGTCTGATTTTCATAAAAGATAAGACACTTCTCTTTCCTCACTCTTTCCTCTGCTGGAATCAAGTGTTGCTCACTTGAAGGTTTTGCTTACTGCTTCCATTTGTGTTTTAGGTGTTTCAAGTGCGGAAGGTACAAGGCACAAATTCTGGGAAAATCTTTGCCATGAAAGTCTTAAAGAAAGTAAGTATCTATCTATCTATAGCTCTGTGTGCCTTGTTAAATATCTTTGTGAGACCATAATTCTCTCTGACTATCTCCTGCAGGCCAAGATTGCCTGTAATGCCAAGGACACAGCACACACAAAGGCTGAGAGAAATATTCTGGAGGCCATCAAACACCCATTCATAGTAGACCTCATCTATGCTTTCCAGACTGGTGGCAAGCTCTACCTCATCCTGGAATGTCTCAGTGGTATGGAAACGAACCTCCATGGAAAGGAAACAATTGCAGTGGATTTGGCCAGAAACCTGGGACCTGATTCTTCTTGTTCTGTGGTAGATTTTAGAGGTTGGGTCAGACATTGCTGGATAAGACTGATGGTATCTCTTTGTGCTTTGCTTCATAGGAGGAGAACTCTTCATGCAACTGGAACGGGAAGGCATCTTCCTGGAGGACACAGCCTGGTTAGTGAAAATGCTGGAATAGCCACAAAGATTGGCATTCACCATAGGCTTTGTCTCCTTTTTCTTGCCATGGCCAGAAGTGAGGTGACAATAGAGGCAACTGGAAATCTTAAGAGTAGAGTAAATCTCTCTGTACCTTGCAATCATTCTGAAACACCCACTGAGTCCTACCAAGGGGTCCTATTCAAAATGATTCAGTTCCCCTTAGCTAAGGATAGGAAGACAGGCGTAGGGTCATTTCAGGCATTTTTTTTGCAGGATGCTTTATGGATAAAGTCAATTTTATTTGGCTAGATCTGAGTGCCATTGAACACAGCAGTGGTGATATCTAGCGATGTTTTCTGAATTCCCGTGAGCTCGTATAACCAGGAGAAGTGGCTCTAGTGCTTTTTAGGCAGAGTTCAGCCACCTGGCCTTTTTCAGGTGGCCTAATGGGATGTGGATGTGGGGAGTAGTTAATGCTTTTCTAAAAGAGGGTGCAGTGCCATTCGCCATAGGCAATGTGATCATGCACCCTTAAGAGACTTATCTGTTGATCCAGCTGTATTGGACAATGTTTATGCAGTCTCCATTTTTGGAAAATGTTGTGGAGTGGTGATGGCAAGTCAGTTACAAGTGGATTATCTGGATCCCTTGAAGTCAGACTTCAGGTCCAGATATGGGATGTAAACAACATTAGTGGTTTAGTGGATGATCTTCATGGCAACACCCTGGTCTTCTTACACCTCTTGTCCTTAAGAGCTTGATGGATTTGCTGCTACTTAGTGGATGGTTTCAGTGTGGGGTGTTGCTTCCAAGATAGGTTCTGCAAAGCTTCTTATTAGTCAACATTTATCCATAACCACAAGGAGAGGCCATTTGTCAGTTCATTGAAAGGTGTCCTTGGTATGCTGATGAGACTCAGTTCTTCCTTGCTATTCCTGGCTATAAGTGGGGAGGTTATATCAAATAAATGTACGTGGATAATTTCTGCTGCATGTTGAAATGTACAAACTGCTGTTTTTAGATATGTAAAACGCATGCCCCAAACAGTGCCCAAGGCCCAAGGGGGGGAAGGGGGGGAGAGTTGACTAAGGAATCAAGTGCAGATAAGCTTAAACTATTGAATTCCTGCAAAATCATCTCCTTGAATATGCAGAATGTGTTCAGAGAAGATTTTAGGATTGTGAGTCTCCGTTGTTTAAAATACCAGATGCCATTTGATCCTTCCTGTTTTCCCAAGCAGAAAATAGATACTTTCATCGGAGCTCAAAAGTGCAAAGTTTCATCTCAAGATCCTTTTTCTGACAGCTGAGTTCCTCAATTCTATAAATGGCTTAAAGTTGAAGATGGGCCCTCCCTCCTAGAATCATTTCAATGAAATCAGACTCTCACCAACAGCTTTCATTATGAGGTTATTAACCCCTCACAGATAAATGACGAAGCACCTTCTGAGCTGCATGGATTGCTTATGGTTACGTTGTTGACCAGGTCCCTTTTGTGTTCTGCCAGTTTCTATCTGAGTGAGATCACCCTGGCTCTTGGCCATCTCCACTTTAACGGCATCATTTACCGGGATCTTAAACCAGAGAACATAATGCTAAACAGCCACGGTAGGGGAAGCATCCTTGTTTACAGAGGGAAGGGTGGGAGGATGCATAATAATTTGAATGTTATCTGTACTACTCTGTGATCCCAACCAGGGCTGTAACCAGAACTTCAACTTTCCTATTTCCTCTGCAGGGCACATTAAACTGACGGATTTTGGGCTTTGCAAGGAATCCATCCATGATGGTGCTGTCACCCACACCTTTTGTGGCACTATAGAATACATGTAGGTGATGAAGACTCATGAGCACCTTTAGGATACCTGTTCTGGATCAGTTTTAGTTTGAGGTTAACTGGTTTAATAATGATGCACTGATTTCTTTCTCTGCCCTCAATTCCAGGGCCCCAGAAATATTGATGCGCAGTGGCCACAATCGAGCTGTTGACTGGTGGAGCCTTGGTACCCTGATGTATGACATGCTCACAGGATCGGCAAGTCTGGCTTGTGCTGCTTTTGGAGGCAGGGTGGAAGTGACAGAGGATGCAGTGGTGGGGAGGGAGTGAAGGAAGAATTGCCGATCACTTCTCACTGGATAACAGATAAACTATTGCAGAAATCCTCATGTTGAGGTCAGCTGGCTGTTGACAAAGGATAGTAGGAAGAATGCCCCATTGTCCTAATCAACACACTGGACAGTTTCTGACAAAAAGGCAATACAACCAGTACAAGCAGTACTAGATCTGCCAACTAAACCATTAACAGGGCTACTGAAGGGATACTTGGCTGTCTTGCTATCTCTTTTACTTCGCCCAGGCAAAAACTGACTGGCTGGACTTTCTGTTTTTAAGGGACAATGCTTATATTTCTATATGAATTTGCTGCCAAGTTCCTTCCTCAATTTGTTGTTACTCTTAACTTTCTCTCCCAACCTCTGCCTATTCTACTATCTACTGTTCCTTGAGTTTTTAGGATCATTTATCTTAAGCCCTTTGTATTAATGCAGCCTCCATTTACCGCTGAAAACCGCAAAAAGACAATTGACAAAATCCTGAAAGGCAAGTTGATGTTTCCACCCTACTTGACTTCAGATGCTCGGGATCTGCTCAGGAAGGTATAACTCTGTATATCACATAAGGTTGGGCTACACTGATTGGAATTTTGAATCTTATTATATATTAATTCTTATAATAATTCTTATTAACGACTGGCTTCTTCTCCCAGGTATTTTACTGTTGTTGTCAAGCAGTCTTCCCAACCCAGGGTTCCTTTTTCCAACATAGTTAGGGGCCATGTTGACCACAGATGGTAAGAATCAAAGTCCAGCATATTTGGAAAGCATCAGGTTTAAGAAGATCGCTGCAAACTATTCAGTAATGAGCAGCATAGTAAATTTAATAAAGATTTCATTAATAAACAGATTAACAGTATCATTTTGTCATTGAAAGCTAAGTTGGCTGACTGATAAAACTGTGCTCAAGGCATTCCATTCACATATTCCTAGGAATATGTTTCTTGGGTTGACATCCACAAAGGGAAGGTCTGTACTGGGCTTCATATTGAGTTTTAGAGGGAAGAGAAGCTTAACACAGGATTGGTAAATGCCACCCTTCACAGAATGACGGTTCAGAAGGGCTCTCCAGAGTACATGTGTACCTGAGCAGCTTCCTTCCTCTCACATCTTTCAGTGCATGAGTTTCCATTCTTTTGCTTAAATGTGAGTACTTAAGCAAGTGCTCAGAATGCACTGGTCACCTTTTCCTGAACTTGGAGTAAGCACAGCTGGTTTTCTGGTTCCTTCTTTCCTATAAAAGTATAGTTAGCTGCTCTTGCCTTTTAGTGACCTATTTATTACCCTCAGCTGAGAATGAGGAGGAAGCCCTGGTCTCTCTCATCACTGATGCTCAGAAGAAGGAGCCATTTATAGCACTAGAGTAGCCCTGCTCAGCTTACGTTCACCTTCTTGCTCTACTTGGCCCAGGTGGAACAGAAAGAGGTAGCAGCCCAGTGGCAAAGCACATTGGATCACAAATAGTCCTCACCAGCTGCTTGTTCAGTGGCCCTTTGAAGTTAGGATAGAGCTGAGAAAAAGAAATGTATGACCAGTCCTCAAAGTTGCAGTCATCCTATGACGGTTTTCACACTTAACAATTGTTGGTCATGTGATCAAAATTTGGGTGCTTAGTTGCTGACATGTATTTATGACAGTTGCGGAGTCCCAAAGTCATGTCATTGCCATTTGTAACCTTTCCAGCTAGCTTTTGACAAGCAAAGTCAATGGGGGAAGCCAGATTCATTTAACAACCGCATGATTCACCTAAAAACTGCAGTGATTTGCTTAACAACGGTGACCAAAAAGGTTATAAAATGGGCAAAACTCACTTAACAACTACCTTGCTTAATATTGGAAATTTTGGGGCTCAGTTGTAGTCGTAAGTCAAGGGCTAACCTGTATGAATGTGAAGACTTTCTGAGGGATGAACACACTGTGTCTGGAACAGAACAATCAACGTGAGACCATGCCTTGGACCTGCAACCTCTAGTAGAAAAGTATACCCATAACACAGGACAATCCTTCTATGCAGCATTTATCAATTTCAGGTCAGCTTCCAGCATAGTATCTAGAAGTACAAGTAGTCCTCGACTTTCAACAGTTCATTTAGTGACCGTTCAAAGTTACAACCGCACTGAAAAAAAAGTGACTTGTGACTGTTTTTCACACTTATGATTGTTGCAGCATCCTGGTGGTCACATGATCAAAATTCAAACATTTGGCAACCGGCTCATATTTAGGATGGTTGCAGTGTCCCGGGGTCATGTGATCACCTTTTGTGACCTGACGCACAACGTCAATGGGGGCATCAGATTCACTTAACAACTGTGTTCCTAACTTAACAACTGCAGTGATTCACTTAACAACTGTGGCAAGAAAGGTTGTAAAATAGGGCAAATTCACTTGTTCCCACAATGTTTGACTTAGCAACATAAATTTTGGGCTCAATTGTGATCGTAAGTTGAGGACTAGCTGTGCATTATGGCATGCATTTTAAAAAAACAGTTGACAAATGTCTACCCTTGCTCCTCATAAAAGTGCATGAAAAACTGATATTGAAGGTTAGGTGCGATAATCAAGGATATGTCATAAAGGAAATATCCATAAGGAAGAGAGTTAGGGATATGTAGTGGCTCCATTTTTATTCAACTGTTCCATAGACCCCTTAGTTCTTCGTTTAAATAACATTTTACATCCTTCTAAATTGTAGCCCAAAGACATATAAATTTATTATTGTATTCTGATGATACAATAATTTTGTCATTAACCTCCATTGGCCTTAAAAGAACTTTGAAATCACGTATGTATGTATGTATGTAGTATCTTCCAAGTTACCTGCTGTGTTGTTCCAAATGCAGTACTTCAACAGGAAGTAGGAGTCAGTACTCTCTGAATAAATATCTTTACTAATTGATGTGTAACAATCCCATTGAACTGACCCATCTAATATTGGCAAACTACTGATCTTCCTGGTAAAAAGTGATCCAAAAAAAATTGAGCCTCTAGTTTCTTCAGTGATGCTATCTTAACCTTAGAGTCAGGTCAAGCTAGATTAATAATACTAAGGTAAAAGATCTTAATATAGTAGGTCAAACTGAAATTGCTGCTTTATTTCCTAATATAACCAAATAACCAACTTTTAGCACCTAATCCAGCCTTTTATTTATATCATATCACAGTTCCCAAATTCAGGACAGTTTTATCTTTACCTCAATTTAATGTTCTCCGCACAGCTGTCCTGGAAGGGAAATATAAGAAAAACCCTATACAAAAGCCGGTAGTGCCCTTGTGATATGGGCACCATAGAAACCATAGCTCGTGTTCTTCTACAGTACACTGCCAGTTGTGTGGGAACATTCACTACCAGTTGATTACCCCCTTTTTATCTAAATATCTGGGGCACTTTGATCATTTTTATTTGCTGTTAAACTAGGTAAGTTTATTGCTCTAAAAGTAGCTAAATTTTGCTACATTATGTTTAAGCTTTGCACACAAATGGATGCCAATAGCTCTTGTTGTTAGGGTTAGGGTTGTGTTTTTGGGAATGTACTTTAATTGGTCAATAAATGAAATGAAGTTTCAGTTTGTCTTTTTATTATTAATTGAATTGACAGTACTTGCAAGAATATTTATAGAATGCTGGAGCATAATAGGCTAAATATGCATCCTATACCTCTTTTTTCTTGGCTCCTCCAACATCTTTCCTTGAATGAAAATATTTATTGAAAAGACAGAATGTAAGACATAGCAGGATAATTACATTACTGAGCATAGAAGGTAATATGTTGGCTGGAGTCTGTTCTGATCTAATAATCTATGGTTCATCCTTTTATTTATAGTAATGTGATGCAAGGAATTAACAATGAGATCATCTAGTTGTCACTGTTTTAACCATCTAAAATACAAATTCAGCAATCTTCGTAGTATTCTATTATGATTCTAGTTTTTCATGTCATTTAAACTGTATATCTCATTGCATAGAAGACTTTTGAGATGGCTGGTACTTCAAACTATAAATCAGGGGTGTCAAACTCAATTTCATTGAGGGCCACATCACAGTTGTGTTTGACCTTGGGAGGCCATGGTGGAGTGGCTAGCTTGACATCACTCGTGTTGGGGGCGCCTGTGGCGACCCAAGTGCTCTGCCAGGGAAAATGGGCTCCCGACCTCCATTTTTGGCTGCCACGGCTCCCTGCAACCCTCTGCCAGTGAAAATGGAGCTCAGGAGGGCTCCAGGCAGAGGGTTGCAGGAAACCGTCGCAGCTGAAAACGGAGGTCAGGAGCCTATTTTCGCTGGCAGAGGCACTGCGGGATGATCTTTTGTTGTTTCCAGGGTGGCCCCGTAGACCAGATCTAAGCACCCCGTGGGCCGGATCCGGCCCCCGGGGCTTGAGTTTGACTCCCCCGCTGTAAATTATACTAGTTTTTCAAAACCTTGTTTTACAAATATTGGTGGTAGCAGTAATTTAAAATTTGAATTTGCTGTTTACACCAAAGGCATATACATTGTTTTCAAATTGCTTAGGAAACCCATCACATGTTTTTCCTGTGAAAGTATCTCCTTCCATTACAATTCCATTACATTAATGTGTTCTCTGGAATAAATTCATTATAAGTTCTTATTGAGTACTGGCCAGGCATGTTGCATCTGATTGTTGGATAGAGAATGGACTCTATAATATCATCAGTATTCTTTAGCTGCTGCACATTGAAATTAGAAATGATGGTTCAGCTAATTTTCAGGAAAGAAAGTCCACCTTGACTGAACCTCTTGTTTAGGATCACCAGACTGGAAAACTACAAAATTAGAAAAGTACAAGTGGTGCTGGCAGCAAAATATTGCAATACAATGTGATCCTGATTAGTGTACCTGTTGTACCTTCTTTCGAGATACTCCAATCCATTCCCCGAAGTTATTCTCCATTGGCACAGCCTTCTAACTTGCACATGGACTATAAGAGCCTGAGCCTCCTGGTTACTTTGGAGTCTCCCAGCCTAAATTGGAGAAAAAAGCAATAAGTAATATTACAGGGTTTTGTACTTTTGACTACCTTCATTGAAAGCTCATATTCATAAAGCATTGATTAATTACTGCAAGTACATCTTATGGGGGCGTGATAGTACATTAAGAAGACAGGGAAATCAGCTCTTGATAGTCTATTTCAACCACACGTCTTGCATGGATATACAATAATTGTGCTGAATCATATGGGGGAGCTAATAGTGGAAGTTTTTTTTAACACAGTTAATGGGAGCTAGTTATTTGTTTGATATGACCTCACATGAATTGTGTTAAGATTTCAAATATCCCAAACTGAATTAATCTGTAGAAGATACCACCTAATTCTATTATAACAAAGACTATATACTGCCCATCTCATGTTAAAAGACTTGCTTGTTATCATCCCTTATTCCCAATATTCTCCAGAAATATTTTTAAATTATAGTTCATTGCCAATCAGGAAATAACATATTCACCCAGATCCTTTTTATGCTTAAGCATTCTTTTTTCATGCATTCCATTTGTTTCTTCTCTAAGCTTAAGGGTATTTTTCCCCTCCATATCTATCTAATATTATCACTTACTGGAATATTAGAAGCCTTTTTTCCTAGGTTTTTTTTTTTTGTATTGTTGCATAGCCTTGCAAATTTTCAAAGTATAAAATTTGGAAATAATATCCATGGAATGATTCTATTGTTGGAATAAAAAGAATTGTTCTGAAAATACGGGAGTGGTATATAGTTAGCTATCACTTTATGTCCACTATCTGATATCAGTTGAATTTTATGGTGGTGGAGATGAATGGAATCTTCTGAGGGTTGACTTTTTATACTCAGCATACTTTCAAGACTAAGCCACTGTGGTTGAATTCAGCAGGGAAAGATCAGTGAGTCACATTTCTATTGAAAATATTTTTTTCCAGTTTATCAGGCAAGTTTTTGCAATTACATGAAATGTTTTGTAACATGCTCAGAGCTGGTAAAACAACGTGAATGCTTTGGGGGTATTTTTATTTAAATATTTTGTATACAGTAGCGCGGTTGACTAGGCAATACTACTTAATTGTGCTGCATGTACAATACAGATGCAGAAAGTTCTAAAGCATACAAAGATAGGAGCTAACTTCTTGATTTGCTCCTTTTCCCTGGAGCAAATGACAAAATTGCAATAGCACTTCGACTTATATACCACTTGACAGTGCTTTTACAGCCCTCTCTAAGTGGTTTACAGAGTTAGCATATTGCCCCCAACAACCCGGGTCCTCATTTTACCTACCTCAGAAGGATGGAAGGCTGAGTCAACCTTCAGCCGGTCAGGATCGAACTCCTGGAGTGAGCAATGAGTTAGTCTGCAGTACTGCATTCTAACCACTGCGCCACTACAACTCTCCTGAGTTTCCCATTTCAATTTAGTGCAATTAAACAAGGACTACCTATAATATCAAATGATGGGTATACTAAATATATTTTGGTACATACTTTGATATTTTTTATAATATAAATAGTTTTTATGCACCCAGTGTAAATTATTAGAACATATATGACAAGAAGTCAGTCCTGAACCTGTGAATAATTAGGAATATATAACTGTAAGACACTGTACTAAAGAGCTGCTGATCACTTTATAGTCTAAACAACTTATAAAATATTTTAAAAGAAACATTGCCTCAGATTCTGGAAACTGGTCCATCTGGTTCAATGGAAATGCATTACATATTTTGAAAATCTAGATAGAAAGTTATAGCAGCAATGGAAGTGAAAGTTGAAAGTACCTAATTCTATACTTTTTATTGAGCGTCATGGATTTTATTCCCATTTAATAAGTGTAAGTTTATATCTTTAAAGTACTTTAAAGTACTTGCATTTCTATGAGTTCCATTGGTTTCAGTATGTGCAGTTTATGCAGGTTCATATCCCTGAATTATCATATTAATATTCTTGGCACCACATCCTATTTATATTTCACAGGTAAATATAGTTAAATATGTTAAGTATACTTTGCAAAGGATCAATTTCTTTTAATTAGTTATGCGTATTGTGTATCTTTGGTATGTTATAGATTGATTATGGACGAGGTGCCCAAAAGCAGTAATAACAATTCATCAACATCTCCACAAGTAGCATCTTTACAAGGTACCGCTCTACAGGAAGCTCAACTTTCTCATGTTTCTCAACAGGTAAAAATAGCTACCTATGACCAGACCGATGAAGGATTTTTAAGTAGGCTACTGCAGAGTTTTCCTTTCTTATATTTGCTTTCTAAATAACTTCAATAAGTATCTATATGATCTCAAAGGGTCTTAGGTAATCATTTGCTTCCAGAAGAAAACTCAAAATATATACAAATAATATATACAAATACAAATATACTATAATAACCAAAGTTAACTTCAGACCAACAATCAGGTAATACCCCAATCAAGAAACTGCCAAAGAGCCATCAGTAAACAGACGAACCAAAAAAATGTCTTAAAACTGCCCCCACCCACACAGACAAGCAAGTCACCAGAATATAAACTGACAGCAAACAGCACTCCTTACTAGCACTAATGATGATACCTGGAAGCTCAGAGAACACCACGAACCCCTTCATATACCAGTACTATATTTCCATATCCTGTAATATCTGAACACTTGATTGCAGAAAATACGATTTCTGCAACAGAGTTGTAAATGCCTGGAATGCACTAACCTGACTCTGTGGTCTCTTCCCCAAACCCCCAAAACTTCAACCTTAGATTGTCTACTGTTGACCTCACCCCATTTCTAAGAAGTCTGTAAGGGGCGTGCATAAGCGCACCAATGTGGCTACCGTCCCTGTCCTAATGTCCTTTTTATTCGTACCTGTTTATACTTACATATTTATATGTTATGTTCATACTTGTACGTGTTTTCTCATACATGCTTGACAAACTAAATAAATAAATAAAAAATAAAACAAAACACTCATTCCCTATTAATTTTAGAAGGTTTGTCTATCTAGTTCTACTCCATCTGAACTAGTTTAGTATAGTGAAATGGAAAATTGGTTTTCTTTGAAATATCGCTGAGTATACCCAATGCTTTTAAAAACCCAAGTTTTTAATTTAAAATATTTCTAATGTCTTCAACTATCAGAACTATAAATATGCTAAGCCTGAAGATTGTGAATTGTAATTATTGTGATACTTGTTTCAAAATATTTGCTCCCAAGAAAGTATCTACTTGCATAATGAATAAAATTACATAGAATCATTGGGTCTGAAGGGCTATTAGAGGCCTTATAGTCCAACCTCCTGTTTAAGCATGGTCACATCCATGTAGTTTTCTTGGCAACCATACAAGTTTACCTTTATTTTCTTCTTCAACTTTCTAATAAGATTTTCTTGTTCAAGTATTATCAGGCCAGTCCTATTTAATTTTCTGAGATCAGCCAGGGTTGGCTAAGTTCTGCTATCTGTTGAGGCCTTCAGCAAATATGTCAGGAGAAAAATAATGATGCATCACAAATAATGCAACGCCAAGCACTGACATTACATTGTCTCCACTTCTTTTTATGGAGATTATTCATCTGCTTAAGATATTTTGAATAGAATAGAGTTGCACTATTTATATTTGTTCATTCTTAAACTTAGTGTTACAGTGCCTGCTGCAAATTCTTTAAGAAATTCTTATCCAGTGAAATTTAAACAGCAGCACAACAATAGTATCTGTGAAACTTAAGCAAGTGGTTGTATGTATTTATGTTTTTATAATTCTACTAGGCTTATAATGCTAGGTTTATAATTTATAGATGGCTATGAGCAATTTATATCTCTGCCATGGGTTAACAGGATTAAAAAATAGTGCCAGATTAAAAACAAACATTAATATATGTGAATTGAACACAGTAATAATAAAATATTTCTATGCCAAGGAGCCATAAAAACCCAGAAAGTTGTATGCACATATCCCCCTAAAAGTCCGGTTGACTTTGATTGCTTCCTAAAACTCGGGAATGTGGGAACAAGTAGATTTTTTTGGTTTTCCTATGTGTAATGATTTTCAGGAAGAACTTCTATATGAGACTATGGATAAATATTTGTTTGCTTTTCGAAACATGAAGTTTAAGTAAACTATTAGATTTAGTAAATGAGATTAGCAAATACTGAAAGCTGGCAAACTGAAGATATCTGATGTACTCTTATATAAAGTACATATGATTCTTAGAATCATTATATTTGTTTAACTGGGATTTTTTCAGCGTTTCAATCTGGACAGCCTGACTTAATGAACATTTAAGTCTCTGGAGGTGGCTGCTAAATTGAAGGCAAATTCCTCCTCCCCCTCCTTGCTCTCTGCTCTCTAACCATCCATTTTTGGGTTATCATATTGATAGGTATATTATCTTGTTGTGTTCCTTTGTCATTGTTTATTTTATTGTTCTATTATTTTACTTCTGTTTGCATTCCTTTCCTTTTCATCATTAAGCCTCATAGAGCAGCAGCCTCCAACCTTTTGGGCACCAGGGATCAGTTCTGTGAAGAAAGGCTTTTCCGTGGACTGGAAGGAGGGTGGTTTTGCGTGCTGCCTGCATCTTGTGGATGGGACTTTGCTTGTTTGCGTGGCCCGGTTGCTGACATGCCACAGCCCGGTGCCGGTCCATAAAATAATATTAAGCTCTGCTATGTCTCAACTGAAATGTCACTTATATAAAATATTTATTTATTAACTATACTTTTCATTCCATTGATTGTGAATATGGATACCAAACTACTTCTTTCTCTTAGATGTCTCTTAGAGGTTCAACTCCACTAACAGTGGTACATCTGTCTGGAGATCAGGTCCAGGGAGTCATTCATACAGCTCAGACCTCCTCTGTGATTCACTCACCACAAGGACAATCAATACAGGTACGTTGTTCATATCCATACGTAGCTTATTTTCAGCTTTTACTAAAAGTTTGTATTTGTATTTTTGGGCCTATCATTAAAAAAAATAAAGTTCCTCTTGAGTCAAGCTTGAATTCTGGTGAGTTTATGGACAAGTTTCATGTAATTTGTTCTTTGCAGCAGTGCAGAAATAAAACTTAAATTGCAGAAGTTTATATAAGTAATTGATGGTTAATTGTATTATTTATAAAAGTGAACATTTATTTATTTATTGGTTCGTTGGTTGATTTATAACAGAGGTGTCAAACTCAAGGCCCACGGGCTGGATCCAGCCCACGGGGTGCTTAAATCTGGCCTGTGGGTCCGGCCTGAAAATAGCAAAGGACCGGCCCGCAGTGCCTCTGGCAGCCAAAGTGGGGCATGCCCCCATGCACCCCGTTTTGGCCAGCAGGGTTCTGCAGGAGTTATAAGTCCCATCTCCCCCCCCCCCCACACCCCTGGCTGGCCCATGGAGAAGTACAATGCTGATCCAGCTCTCAAAGAAGTCCAGTTTGACACCTCTGATTTATGACAATATAAGCTGAAATACTTTGTCCACCTAATTAGAAGGGGACCGCAGCTTATGAGATGATTAGATAGTGTCATTAACACAAGGAACATGAATTTGGGCAAACTATAGGATATTATAGAGGACAGGGGAGGGCCTGTCATGCTATGGTCCATAGAGTTGTGAGGAATGGACACAACTTAGTAACTGATCAACAACAACACCTAATAAATTACCAAAGATATATAACAGTGGGTCAAACATACGGTGGAAATGTAATCACTCTGAAGGTACCTTTTATCATCTTTGGTGAACATGTAAGAAGGTTAAGAGTTATTGGAATAAATATGTAGTTTAATCCAGAAAATTCTTAAAACAAATGTACAATTGAAACCAGAGATTTTTCTTTTAGGTTTGATGGATAAGCATTGGGAGAAAAAAAACATGGGACTTTGTTTTTATATATGATAACTGCCGCAAGATTTGCACAGAGATGGAAAGACTTACAAATTCCCACAATGGAAGAATAGATAGTGAAGTTAATGGAACTGGCTGGCGAAATTAACTACCTTGATTAAAGAAAAGTTTTTGTCTAGCTTTGTTTCTGTGTGAAACTACTTTTGGACTTTTTTCTGGAAACCCAAAGAAATACTATATTAATTTTGGGATCTGATGATTATAATTGTTAATGATTACATAAATAATGTATATTATTGAATTTTATATCAAGAGGTTAATGTCTTTTATATTTGTAATTATATTGAGGAAAACTGAAAGTTATCCTTCTCTATTTTTTTTCTTTTTTTTCATTCTCTTGCAATTTTTTGCCTTCTTAATTCCATAATATACCGGTATATAAAATATTTTGTAGAAAATTAATAAAATATTTTTAAAAGATTGAACTGAAACTGATTTACAAGTTGAATTAAAAATTATAGTTTACAAGAAGATGGAAGAAATGACTCGACTTCCGGCTTCCAGCGGCAACGGACGGCTGTGGGGCTTTCTCCTGCCCCCAGCGCCCGAATCCAGCCGC
>JAOYMU010000098.1:25930713-25945408 GCA_025802295.1 Psammodynastes pulverulentus
TTCTGCAACATTCGGTGTATAAGACGCACCCAAATTTTCACCCACTTTTGGGGGTGGAAAAAGTGTGTCTTACACTCTGAAAAGTACAGTAATATATATGCATTTAAATATTACTGATGAGATAAATCAGACCAAAACTGGCCACGTTTTTCCTTGAGGGTGAAAAGGCTTTTATAAGTTTTGAATGGATTTGTTTCTAGTTCTCAAAAAATGTGGGCTGTGTTCCTAATTTTTTCCTAGATTCAAAGTACCGGTATCTATTTATAAAGAGCAAAAAGTTAAAATAGTGATCTTGTTTCATAGCAATGATTTTTAAGAGAACAGAACAAGGGTGTCATTCCTCCTTTTATTTTTTATAGCATTAGAACCCTTAGCGTTTCAAATGTCAAGAAAAATAGAGTATTATGATCCAATTAGTTACACAAGAACATACATTTAAATTATGATTCAAGGTGGCACAGTAGTTAGAATGCAGGATTGTAGGCTGACTGCTCACTGCCAGGACTTCGATCCTGATGACCTTAAGGTTGACTCAGCCTGCCATCCTTCTGAGGTCAATAAAATGAGGACCCAGATTGTTGGGGGCAATATGCTGACTATAAACCACATAGTGCTGTAAAGACTGTGAAGTGGTATATAAGTCTATTCATATTTTTTATAATACTGTACTAACAACCATTCATCAAGTTATACAGTAGGGGTCCCCAACACCCAGTCCGTGCAAGCAAAACCCCATCTGTAGGATGCAGACAGCATGCAAAACTCCGCCTCCTCTGAATCATGGAAAAACTCTCCATGGAACCAGCCCCTGGTGCCCAAAGATTTGGGGCTGCTGTTATACAGTATGGTTCAGTGTCAATGAAGAAAAAACTCAGATGCCGATATTGAATTTGGCAGAGGTTGAAAAATAAATTGTGCATTGACCAATAGGCTTTTAACACTATCAGTAAGTCAAATATTTAGCATTAAAAAAAAACAGAAATGGAAAGACACACCTCTTGATAGAAATTAAATGTCTTCATTAGCAAGAATTGCAGTGATTAAATGAATATTTTACCAAGTCTAATGTTTTTATTTCAAATTATTTCAGTTTTTATTGAGAGTAAGGTATTAAATGCCTGACAGACAAGTAAATGAATTATATATAAATAAAAGGCCAAGTATTAAATTCAAGAATATGCAAGATTCAGAAAAGCAATGTGTCATGGCTCTTGAGTTTCAGATTATACTATTACATCAACGGTCTGTCATAGATTTCAGTGCTGATTAGAATTGTACTCCAAGCATATAATAAAAAATGTTTGAAAACATTATTGAAAATTCAGAATTTGAAGTTTCTGAAGAACACAAGATAAGTATTAAGCAATCCATTTACAATTCAGGAGATTAAAGTTACAAAGATTAAAATTGGAAAGATACCAGACCCAAATGGACTGAATACAATTGGTCCTCAATTTGCAACAGTTCATTTAGTGACTGAAACAGGTGACTTACGACCATTGCAGCATCCCCATGGTAATGTGATCAAAATTCAGATATATGGCTTATTTTTATGATGGCTGCAGTGTCTCAGCGTCATGTGTTCACCTTTTGTGACCTGACAAAGTCAAAAGTCAATATTGCAGAAATAAACCTAAGCCTTGGTAGGAAAATTCATAAGTTTGGGGAGAGGTAGTTAATATTATTCACATGGATTTCTTTAAAACTGGAATTAATGTCAACTTAGAATGTTGTATTATAACATTCAACAGTTTGAAATGGGTTAAATAGAATTTGGAAACACAAAAGGAAATTTTGCAGCAGCATGACAGCACTAAATCTCACTCATCGCCCAGGAGGCATTGCAAATTTGATTTCACTGTTTAACTCCATCCACTGCAGTCCAGCTTTGGGACAATGCCACTTCTACCTTCTTCCATAACTGAAGGTATACTTTCATGGGCAACTGTGTATGGAGGAAGAGAGTACTTCAGATCTGGTTGAAGAAGCAGACTTTAAGCTTTAAGAAGCTTGTCCATCTTTGGCCAAAGTATGTAGAAAATAGTGGTGATTATGTGTAGAAGTATACAGGAAATACAAATAAAATAGTTTATTTTAAGAATTATTTTCCACTTTTTAATTACAATATCCATATATAATTTAAGGCTAGGGAGATGGAGGCATACTTTTCATTCAGCCCTCATACTGATCAATGACAAATATTGCAATTTAGACAAAAATTATTAAAGGTACAAGAATAACTCAGTATGGGACCATTAGATGTTAATTTCTCTATTCTGCAGACAGTTCTACACCCTTTCAAAAAATTAATATTGGAATGTTCTCTGGTCTTTGATGTGATGTTTTAAGTTTTTAAAGGCTTAAAATATTTTTATCACTAATGTGAACAATGCTATTCACTTATTCAGTGCCATGCCTTCACATATACTCACATATATTCCATTCATTTATACATGGCATTTCTACAATATATGCCATGACACATGCCTTTTCATATCCTTTTCATGAAGTAATTCACATTCTCATATTCTATAGTCGTTCTTCTTACCATTTTCATTCATATGTATTAATGAATTCAATATTTAATGTTTATAGGACTCATACCATAAACTTACTTGTAGGTCTTTATAATTTTTTTTCCTAAATTAGCTAAATGTAAAAGATGAAATAATACACTGGTACTTCAAAGGTGATTTTAGATTAGATCCAGTGTAAGCTTCCTCCAAATAAGCTTGTGTTATCCACGAGTGTTGACTGATATGGCAGAAGTCCATTGATATAATAAAGGGGGGGATTTATCTATGCATTAATATCCTATGATCCATTCTTCAAAATGCTCTACAGCAACAAGATAGAAATATTTGGAGTTGCAAACTAAGGGAAAAAAGCTTTCTCCAACTTCGTGAACCTTATTTAGAGCTAATCCTACTAGAGAAATCAAGACAGATCAAGCTACTATATTATATTAAATATTTGGCATAATCTTGCACCAGTAATTCATACATCATACTAAGTTTCAACTTAGTGATCAGTTTCTACCGTATATGCCAAAAGATAACATCAGTTAATTTATATCATACAGCATAACAAAATTTCAGGCATTTAATACAACAATACAGAAATGTTTAATAATGTGACCGGATAACTAAAATTACAAATAAAATATATTTTAAGTGCTGTTGGGATAGTAAAGTCATAGATTACAAACTCAATTAGTTGACATAGTTTAAATAAACTAGCAGAAATGTTAAATACTCCACCTAAAAACGGGTCTATTTATAGAAGGTGAAAGATTATCCATTCCATAGTTAAAAGAATTAGAATACTTTGGATGTTCACTGAGGTTGTAGTTTTATCATGAAGATGAAAATTTATCCATTTTCTGTAGCTAAGTGTACGTGTATAGAGTCCTGGATAATCATCTTGATTACAGCCACTGGCAAAACTGGTGATGCCTATCAGATAGTATTTGGATACACTTGGGAAATAGCACATCAAAGGTCCACCATCTTCCTGGAATATGAAAAACATGGGAAAAGTAAAATGTTCATGTTCTTCTGAAGTTCTAAAATACTACATAGGAATCTTCCACTTGGTTCAGATAGAGTATTATTACACAGGCCTTCAGCTAACAAAACATGTTTTTAAAAAATTCAATTATTTATTCAATTTTAAAAAATTGATTTGTAATATGCCAATTTTGTTGGTATATTACACATTTATCATAGACTGCAAAACTGTTATGAAAACTATATTAAAACAATATAGGGCAGTGATGGCTAACCTTTTCAGCACCGAGTGCCCAAAGCACACATGCACACACCTACAAAATGCAGTGTATGTGTGTCCCCCATGCATGTCCCCCGCTCCCATGCATGCACGCTTGTCTCCCACACATGCGCCCCGTGTGCATGCGCCCCACCCTCCGCCCATGGGGCCCATCCCTCGCATGAGTGACAGAGACCCGAAGACAGCAGCTGGCCAGGGGGAAGCACACATTTATGCGTGGTGGAACTGAACTGGGGTGAGGGCTCGTGTGCCCACAGAGAGGGCTCTGTGTGCCACCTGTGGCACGCATGCCATAGGTTCGTCATCATGGATATAGGGGCTGTGAAAAGGTGCTTAAAAAAATCTGTACAGAAAAATTTAAAATCCTACAAACATAAACACTTCAAAGAAACAAATAAAAAAGTAGATAGAAAAATCCATGAAAATACAAAATTTTCATGTGCCAGAAGTTCTTCTGCCATTCAATATTCTCAAACTTTTAATTTTATATGAATATAAAAGGTTACCAATAAGTTTTAAAACAGTGAATTGAACATAGACTATAAGAAATAAGAGCATTTGATCCTGTCTGGGTTCAATACAAAGCTAATTCAAGGTTGACAGTTCAGTCCTTGAGTTACAGCAGTTTGTTTAGTGACCGTTCAGTTAAAGCGGCACTGAAAAAAGTGGCTTGATTGTTTTTCACACTTTTAACCATTGCAGCATCCCCATGGCCACATGTTCAACATTTAGATGCTTGCCAACTGACTCATTTACAACAGTTGCAGTATCTAACAAGCAAAGGGGGAAGTCAGATTCACTTAACAACTGTATTAGTAACGGCAGTGATTCACTTAACAAATATGGCAAGAAAGGCTGTAAAATGGGGCAAAATTCACTTAACAAATGTCTCATTTAGCACCAGAAATGTTGGGTTCAATTGTCATAAGTTGAGGGCTACCTATAGTTAATTTAAAAGAACAAATTACTTTGAGATGTTCCTTATTAAAACAGTTCTTTAAAAAATACATGAATTCACAATTTCTTTTAATTTATCTATTCATTATTCAATTTAAGGCACTGCTGAAATACCAAATACACTTACAACTTATAAAAATATTTTTATTTTACCACACAGCTATCTGTTGACGAGGCAGCACAAATCATATCAGTTGATAATCTTTCTTTATATCGTTCGTATTTATTACAGACATGTAGTGGAATAGTAATTACTCGAGCTTCTTGTAATACAGTTTGAATTTTGCCTGTGAAGAAAACACAAAATATGTTCAGCATTCTTTCCAAAAGAGTTTCCAAGAGAGCAGTAAAAAAAATGGTACCTTTAAAATTAAAAAGTCTATTATGGATTAAGTGTTCAAAGGCTTCGGTTTACCCCACTGAATGCTAGGAAATGCACATGCTTTACAAAAAGATCAAAGGCTACTACCAGAGGGTAATTATCACTATTTACATTTATTGTACTTCATTTTTCTTAATCATATTTACTATTCTACAAACAACATATATAGACACCCTTTGCTAAGGACATAACTTGGAATATCAGATAGAGTGAACTTCATTTCATAAAACTGTTAAATCTTTAAATGCTACAGATTACCTGTTGCTAATTTTGTAGTAAGACAAGCCTTCAGAAAAATGCAGAATATTGGCAGTTTTAGACCCAGTGCTATTTCCTAAGCATAATGTCCTAAGCCTTCAAATCATTAGATGACAAAAAAGGCATTTTTTCACCCATCCAATTTTTTTTCTATAGAACCCCTCTGCCTACATATACTGTGAAATAAATGAAACCTAAAAGGATTAAAAATAAAGAAATTATAAAAAAGATCCAGGTAGTTTCAGTGTAAGATTATTTCATCCTTAAATTTAGCAAATATATTTCAAATGTTATAAAAACATAATAATCTCATTTTTAGAAAAATAAAATATTGGCTTCCGGGGGAGGATTGGTTGACCGAAGACATTTTTGCAAAAGCAGAGTTAACAACTGTGGCAAACAATGAAGAACTGGTGAGTAGACCTACTCCCTTTTTCTCCTCTGTGAAGAAGAAGACAAGAGATCACCCACATATATTCCAGACAACTGCTCCTCATATCTTGCAGGTGTGACCAATGGAAGATGACAGGAATCACCATCTTGCTTGCAATTTTTGTCAGCACCTTTTAAAGGACACTACTAACCTCATTTTCTATTATCTTTCAAAAATTGCTTTTTAATTACTTTTAAGCTATCAGAGACCTTTGGAATGATAAGTTTGAAAACACCAGGTGAGTTTGCTTCAATCCTGAATGAAAGAAAATTTTAATTTTTTAATTTTAAAAATTTAAATAATTTGTAATACACAGCAAAAACTACATAAGACTGATCTCAGAAAATTAGAAATGAACAAGGGGGCAGATAAATTTGGGAATATAGAAACATAAGATTTTCGAATTAATTATAAAAAACAAAGAACCCCTGGGACATAGATATTTTCTAGTTTTGCAAGACGTAATAAGTAATTTTATGTTTTTAAAAATTGGACACTAGAGGGAACTAAAGATTCTAGGCAGAGGGGAAAAACCACAAGCCTACCTTTTGTGTCAATTAAAATGATGCAAAACATTATAACATTCAAATTATTAATGCAGACTTTTGAAGAATAGAACCAGAGTTTAATAGCTACAAAATCAATAGTGTCAGTCATGGTGTCTGTCTCTATGGTTAAACCATGTTTAAAAAATGAAACTGAAGAAATGCAAAACAAATTTTATCTAACAAGTTGGAGATGATACTGAAAGTAGATTTACAAATGATAGGCCAGAAGAATAACTTGGAAAAGGATTTCTCATTGGTTATACAAAAAAAACAAAAAAAAAAACAACTGATTATATTTTTAAAAATCAAAAAGGAAATACAAATGATGAACCAAGAAAATAACCTAAATATTTTTTCCTTACTGCATTTAAAAAACAAGTATGTAAAAGACCTAAACAATTCTTTATGATGAGATTAAAAAAAATTGAAGAAAAATAAAATCTTAAAACAATGATTAAATGAAGATTAAGAAGTAAAAGAAAGGAATATAATGTTGGTTAATTGTAATCTTAGGGGAGGTGAAGAAACACTAAATTTGTTTATACCTGTGATGAAATTTGGAAGTCACTTCTTCACATATTTTGTCTTCTCTTTTTTCCCTTTCCTTTATTTTTTACTCTTTCTATTCTATTTCTCTAAAAATAGTTTGTATTAATTTTTACTATTATAACAAAAATTCATGTTTTGACTCTGTTCCTTAACAGCAAGCGTGTTAGTTTAGTTCCATCTACATAAAATTAGTTTCTTTCCCAAGAAACAGGCTTGATAATGCCAAAGCCCTTCAAAATATTGAATTTTATATTTTAGGATACAACCTCAACATCACATTTACATCTTTTAACTATGTTCCCTCTGGACTGTGTTAACTAATGCTCTAATTTGAAACCAAAAGGCAACTATAGCCTATATTAAAGTACTGATGTGAAGACTGAAGGTGGGCTATCCGAATCTAGAAAAAATGGTCCTTTGGCAAAATCAAAGTACATCTCACCAACTACAGGTTACTCTTACTGTTAATAATGTTACTGAATGTTATTAAAAAGATAAGAACTAATACAAACTAAAAAAAGAAAAATAGAAAGCAAAAAAAGGAAAAAATAAAAAAACGGAAAAAATAATATAGTTAAAAAAAGAAAAATAATAGAAATTACTTCCCCCTTCTAGCAAGTAACTTACCATCTTCCTGTAAAATTCAATAAGATTTCTTTTCCCCATATCTTATCTACCACCAAATCTTTAGAGTCTCATCATTGAGTTCTGATGAGCAAAAGTCCATTTTTAACCTTGATCAAACAAACTAACTTTATATTCCTTTCCTTTACTTTTAACAATCCCCTGAAATAAGCCCTAAAACTTCGTCTCATTTTTTTTATTCCTTCTCATAAAATTCCTCAAACTTTAACAAGTTTCTTTTGTAAACCCAATATACAAAAGTTATCCAGGTCTGTCTTTTGGTTTGTTAATTTGTATGTCAGTATAGCATCTCCTTCCATACCATTCTCATAGCCAATGATTTTTAAATCCATTTTCAAATCAATCTCAGTCATAGCCAATAAAACTTCTCCTCTTCCATACCATTTTCCAAAACTATATAGGTAATCCTTGACTTACAACAATTCATTTAGTGACCATTCAAAGTTACAATGTACTGACAAAGTGAACTTATGACCAGTTTTCAGACTTATGACTGTGGCAACATCCCCATGATCACATGATCAAAATTTGGGTGCTTGGTAACTCGCATGACAGTTGCACTGTTCTAGGGTCATGTGAACCTCATTGGTGACCTTCCCAGCCAGCTTCCGACAAGCAAAGCCAATGGGGAAAGTCAGACTCGCTTAACAACAGCATGATTCATTTAATAACTGCAGTGATTCACCTAACAACTGTGGCAAAAATTGTAAAATGGGGCAAAATTCATTTAATTGCCTTGCTTAGCAACAGAACTTTTGGGCTCAATTGTGGTCATAAGTCAAGGTCTATCTGTAATGGCAGGCACTTTTAAAATGAACTTCTGGGTTCATCCTTCAATACATCCAGTATTAAAGTATTTTGTTCTATTCAAATTTTAAGTGTTCTTGTCCTTTAGTTCCTTCTGGTTCCCTCTAGTGTCCAACCTTCAAAATCACATTGCCGATACTGAAAGATGGTGGGCAGTGTCACATCTTATTATATGCATACATACATACATACAGAAACAAAAGCATTTTCCTGTGGGAAGGATTCTTAAAATTAGTTTAAGTTTTTTATTTCAAAATAATTTGGACCCTTAGTCCATTTATAACTTCTCAAAATCCACATTCTAATCATCTTTTTGCAGATTATTACCCCAAAGTTTTTTTTAACTACCGTACTTATATTTGTATTTAAATCTTCTGCTAAGGATTGAAGGAAAATCACTTCAGTGTAGTAAAACTTGCTTTCTTTAGGTTCTTAATATCTGAAAAACAGTTAACAAGCAATTTCCGAAAGTGATTAAGAAAGGAAATCCTGTGTCTTTTGAAAAAATGCCAGCTTGGGTGAAGATGACAAACCCTCATCTCCCAGAGCTTTAAACCTGCTGGAGATCATTGCCTGGTGGTCTCCTTGTGAGAAGCAATTGTTGGAGCATATGTGGACATTTCCAAGTGTTCTCTTGTTCAGAGAGGAAACTGAACAGCCGTTCCCTTCACCACCTCTTCATTCCATTGCAGTCATCAGCTCCACTCTCTGTACCTGGTTTCAATTCGCCATTTCTTCCCCAGAAGTCTACTACTACTCTTCCCTTTACCTAGAAAACAACAGATTGGTCTGTTCAGCTGACTATTTGGGACATGTGATCATTTCTTGATGTTGACTATATCAGGAAACCAAAACAAAATAATGAGGTTCATGATCCCTGGGGCAATTTATTTAAAACAAATATGCCTGAAAAGTATACAGGCACAAGAGCATCTCCAGAAGTTGTCACTAAATATTTAATGTAATGGAAAGGAACATGATAAATACATATGATTTAATGTAGATTGTATGATAATTATTCAATCTCCTGGGTTTTCTTTCCTAGCCTATAGTTTTATATTCTAATATTTCATAGCCCTAATAGGAAAGAAATCATATCAATTTGCCTGAATCATTGGCCAAAAGAAAAGTTGCTTCACATCTATAATATGAAGTAATTCAGCAGATCATTAAATGTAATTTAATTTGATGTGTAGGCTAAGGCTGAAAGTTATATTAATAATGCAGACAGACAAGTGTTTACATTATAGAAATTTGTCCCCCTGCCCTCTCAATAACCTAAAGCAGGGATGTCAAACATGTGACGCAGGGCTGCATCATGCAACATATCGGGACTTTCCCCCCCTTTGCTAAACCAGGTATGTGATGCATCCTGCCAGCGGGCTGGGAGTTTGACAGCCCTGACCTAAAGGATGGAGATTAAGGGATTTTAATATTAGCAGTAGGAGTCATTTATTTTCTGCAGGTCTCCTGTTCCCATATGCACCTCTGAACTGCCCTAAAGGACTGAGAATCAGCCCAATTCCTCCTAGTGATGGCATCACAGGCTTTCTTGCAATGGTGGTATTCAGCAGATTCTGACCAGTTCTGGAGAACTGGTAGCGGAAATTTTCAGTAGTTCAAAGAACTGGTAGTAACCTTCCCCCTGGAGTGGGGTGGGAATGGAGATTTTACAGTATTCTTCCTCTGCCATGCCCACCAAGCCACACCAAGCCACGTACGCAGAACCTGTGGTAAAATGTTTTGAATCCCACTATGGCTTTCTTGTAGACTGAAAGGAAGCATAGTTCCCAATCCCTTAAATACTGCCCAATCCCATTCTCTATAGTAAGTTAAATTACTTGAATTAAAATGTGAAAGCTTTCTGAGTTCATGAAAGATTGAATAATTACCTTTTTTCTTTCTGTTTCCCCATCCACTTATGTAACATGGATTCTTATCAGTCACTAGATGAGAATTGTCAGGTAAGCAGATAGGCTGAATATATTTATTGTACTCAACAAGCTTCACAAGTTGAAACATTGCAATGTCATTTTCATAGCTGTCCCACTTGAAACCAGGATGGATAATGATACTTTTCACCCGACAACTTATGGTGTGAGAATGAGGTTTATAAAGATGATGTAAACCAATCACAACTCTCCAATATTCTGGGTTCCTAGGACAATGAAATCCTTTTTAGAATTAATGAGGCTCAGTGGCTGCTTTACATAATTTTAGAGTTATGCAATCTTAAAATCTGTAGTACTGTTCAAGAATTTTATCAAGTAAGAAAACTTGCAACTTTATCAAGAGGATCTCTTAAATAAAAATAGCAACATAAGCAAAGATTCAGGAATAGAAATTGGCCATTCTAGAAAATAAAGAAGCCAGTGTTTGTAGCAAGTCTTTTTTTTCTGAAAACAAAATATTTCAGAAAATTTTTAGAAAATAGCCATTATGCACAGCTGCATAATTATGCAATTATCCAGTTCAATTAGTAACTTTGTACTTGATGGTAGGAGCTACCTATTCACCCTTTATTAAATAGTTACAATATATTCAGGTTTTTTTTTCTTTTTAGAAAAAGGTAGTTCAATAACATAAATTTCATCCTAGCTTACTTTTCTGCCAAGTGACAAAACAGGTGAACAGCATTTTAACTATCAAGGAAAACAGATAAAGGCATTCTTTAGCTGTTGCCCTCTCCTAAAATATTTTCTGCATATGTTAAACGCTGCTGAATCTAACAGCATACGGGACCTTGGAGGTCTTCTAGTCCAACCCTCTGCTTAAACTGGAAACCCTATATCAGTGGTGGTGAACCTATGGCATGCATGCCACAGGTAGCATGCAGAGCCCTCTGTGAGCACGCGCGCCATCAGCCCAGTTCAACTCCACCACACATGCATGTGCGCATCTCCTGTCGACCAGCTGGTCTTTGGGTGTCTGCTGTGGATGCGTGGGAATGCAGGGGATACACGTGTGCGCAGAGGGCATAGGGGCGCATACGCAGGGGGTGCACCTTGCATTTTGGATATGCGCATATGCACGTGTGCTTCGCCATCACTGCCCGATAACATCTACTTTTTATCTAGTTTTATTTTACCTAGTTTGATAAAAATATTTGAACAGGTATTGTTAAGGCTAGAGGTATACTAAAACACTTTTTTCTCAATCTCTCCTTACACATACAATTCCAAAATTCAATCATTTAAAATCTTCAAACTGAACAGAAAAAGATTTAGAAATTAAAGATACATACATCCATTTCTTAATGCAATGTGCTACTGTCAGAACCAAGTTGTTATTAATTAAAGATCCGCCACATACATGCCGATATTGACCTGATGGAACACGATAAATCTGAAGACTAACTTGCCATGGCCAGGCTCCAAGCTTAGCAACATGTCCACCTACAGTTTGACTCTCGGCTGTTATGTTAACTATTGCAGGCCTTGCTCCACATCCTGGAAATCAAAATGTAGTTGTATTGTTAATTTTCAGGTATTCTAAAATAGCTCAAAAATCAACACCAACATTCAACAATATACATAAAGTAATAACCGAAAAGCCTTTTAAAACTTTATGTGGGTAGGAAATATTTGCTGTTACTGGACCAGATACTATTAGGAGATTAATGATTCTGAAATACCGCTAGCTTTCATTATTACACGAATTGTCCAATTTAGTCATTTGAATTGAAGCAGTAGTAAACTCAACAAATAACTTGGTTAATACTTTGATCTGCTCCATTCCATGGGAGCAGTAATGAAAAGATTTGGAGTTGTAATCCAAAACATCTGCAGGTGCTTAAATGCCTAATTCTAAACTCACAGGCAAATCACAATTGATACCTCAGTAAAACAGACTGCTAAAATAATTGGACTTAATCTTATGCTACATGGTGAACAGAAGAGAGTAATTGATATGAGTTCCCCCTTCCCTTGTAATATCTTTACACAAACTGTTAGGCTAAAAATTTTGCAGGATAAAAAAGTTATCAGTAAAATTGGTAAATCAGTGAAGTTTTGATTCCAAATCTTCCTAGTTCAACACTATACTGGTTTACATATTTTTATTTTGGCTGTAAAATAGTTATCGAGCAACAATGGAATGGGAATCACTTTGGGAGAGTGTTAGTTCTAGTCCATCTTGAGCAGTGTCAGCTGGGTGACTTTGACCAGTCACTTTCTCTCAGTCATAATAAAGAGGCAATGGCAAACCATTTCTGAAAAATCTTGCCAAGAAAAGTGCAGGAACCTATCCAAATCTGAAATACTTACAAGCTCCTCATAAGAGTATTTGTATTTATTTATATTCCGCCTTTATATATTATATTAGACAGCAAGCAAAAGTTGTAACAGCCCTTTTATTTAGAATTGCTACCAACAACCCAAGCTGCTTTCAACAGCTCTAGTGTGAAAAGTCAAACCCACAATACTAGCAGCAGTACTAGCCTTCTTCCATAATAAATACAGCTGTAATGCAGATAAGAGCTAGGTCCAAAGCAATTATGAATTGACATCCTTCAAGCCTGAGAACTAACAAATCGAATGTGGTCAAAGAGGCTTCTCAGAATTCCCTACAGGAGTACCTGTAACAGATTTACGCAGAGAGGTACAGAAAGTAATTGGGAAAACAGCTGGGCCCTTATATTCGAGACTGGATCTCAATGAAAGGGTATCGAAAATTGAGGAAACCTCAGAGGCCAAGAAGGCTAACTGTATTTCCTTCGCTCATTTCAGATTCACACGCCCACAAACTAATTGCTGTACCATCGAACCAAGGTAGTAAGGAACGAAACCCTTGCACTGTGAGAACGCAACTTTGCGCGGATATCCTTGCTTAATGGTCACCGAGATCAAACGCCCCTACTTTTGCCCCTGTTTATGCAATCGTCGATGAGCCTTTCGCGAGCTGACAAAGCTGTAGAAATGGCAACAGGATAGCCCGGGGGACGCCTCCTTTTCGGGAGCGCTCGCAACCTCCACATCCGAGGAGACGACAACGGCCTTGGCCCTTGCGCGCCTTCGGCGAAGGATTCCCGCGCGCTCGGGTAACGGTCAAATGGAGGGGGGCATTAACCTCGATCTGTTAGGCTCCCCCGTCCTGAGCAGCACATTGGCGATCAACAGCCGACCTCAACGCCCTGCGAGGACAGGACGAGGCCAAGCCTCACCGTCGGAAAGATTCTGGGAGTGAAGGGATTTGGGCGCGGCCTCCCTAAACAGCACAAGCAAAGCCCAAAAGGAAAAGGCGGTGGGGCAAAAGTTGCGGCTCATCGTCCGCCCTGGGAGAAAAACGGCGCCCGACTTCGCGCGCCTTCTACCTCAGGCGAGGAACGCTAAGGGGCAGGTGACGGGGCGCGAGAGCCGCGGTTCTTCTCGTGAGCATCGCGGGGAGCCCCCTTTCTAAGGCGCTGCCCCGGCGCAAATCGAGGCAGGGCCCCCGAGAGCGGGAAGCCGGGGACTTGCCTTGCAAGCGGTCACTGAACCCACCCGACTGAAATCACCGCTGGCTGAACCGGGGGGGGGGGACGACTCTGGGCCCTCCTCACCACCATATAACGGCCCCCTCGGCTATTCTCATGCTGACTGGCAGACTCCACCTGCTTACCTTCCAAAGTAATGGGGGACGCAGAGAAACCTTGTGGCGAGGTGGGCGGCAAACAAATTTAATAATAAATAAAACAAATTTAATAATAAAACAAATTCAATAACTAAATAAAAAATAAAAACAGATCTTAAACCATCATTGAGGCTGCCCTTCGGTGTTGTCCCATTGACAGGAACATGCCACCTCACGATACAGCAACAAATGATTTAAATTTGTACACGATCCTCTTAGGAGAGCGGCAGAAGAAAATATTCACAGTGTATTTATCAGGAGAAAATATATTAGAATCCCATATAAGAGGGACTCACTCATTCCGTTCCAGGTTTTTTTCCACAGCCCCAGAATATGTCGTTTCCCAACAAAGACGAGCTAAAGGGATCGAGTCCTATGCAAATCACTCCTTTGGATGAAAAGAGATATCCGTTGCTTGAATGGCACGACAGACAAATGTTAAAGCAGTGGTGGGATTCACATTTTTTTACTACCGGTTCTGTGGGCGTGGCAGGGGAAGTATACTGCAAAATCTTCATTCCCTCCCCACTCCTGGGTAAAGGTTACTGCAACATCTCTATTCCCTCCCCACTCCAGGAGAAGGATACTGTAAAACACAGGTGTCAAACTCAAATGTGGCCTGCCACATCATTTTATGTGCCCCGTGAGAGCTGCAAAGTTCCGATTGTCTTTAGGACATTTGGTTACATTTATACTGTCTTACAGTTACATGTGGCC
>JAOYMU010000098.1:25983671-25995389 GCA_025802295.1 Psammodynastes pulverulentus
CCCAAAAGCCAAAATAGGCAAGCACATAGATGGGCAGGGTGAGGATTTTCATGCATTGTTGGAAGATGAGAAGCAGCGTCCTCGCCGGACTAAGAATAACAGCCTGTCCTGCTTGAGTCCCTCATGGTTTGCTTTAAGTACTCCCTGTTCCCATGAATGACATTTCATAAGCATACCATCCACATCCAGTCTTTAGTTGGGATCTGTTCCAAAGGTGGTATTCAGCAGGTTCTGACCAGTTCTGGAGAACCGGTAGTAACCTTCCCCAGGGGTGGGAAGGGAATGGGAATTTGGCAGTATCCTTCCCTTGCCACGCTCACCAAGCCACACCACGCCCACCAAGCCACGCCCACAGAACCAGTAGTAAAAAAAATTGAATCCCACCACTTGTTGCAATGCAATTGTATTCTCTGAAAAGATAAAAGTTGGAGATTGGATTAAATTTGGCCAGTTCCTTTGGGTCCAGCATGGGCTACTTGAGAAAAAGGTACACTGCTTTCAAGATCAGCAGAATCTCTCCATCTCTTAAAGAAGCATTAACCACCAGATGGAGCCAACCACATCACCTCCCAGAAGGCCTTAACCAATCATGAGAGACATAAATCTAAAACACAGATAGCCAAATTAATAGCTCTGAGGATCTTGTTCATTTCATCAGGCCTAACAGGTTCAACTCTTCCCAGCTAATCAATTAAGACCTATGCAGTTCTACCTTCTCCGATAGATGCCAAGAGCATTCCCAGAGCAACCCTGTAAATATTCCCCTGGCTTCTCCTTGTCCACGACAGGGTGGACAACCTTAAAAAAAGCCACAGGTTAGCTTTTTTTGAAGTCAACAAGGATGGAAAATCACATACATTTTGCCACTCTTACTATTACCAGGTATGCAGAGAGAATTGGGGCCAGGGAAATTGCCAGAACATACTCTAATTTTATCATTGCCAAGGAGACTGTGCAGGTGCAGAATCAATATTTATAGGAATAAGGACACTAGAAAAACAATACCAAATGTTTTCTTTTAACTTTGAAATTGTGTTAAAAGTTTGCATCATACTCAGGTCATCTTTAAAATAGACCCTTGTTATTTAAATTATTAAATCCCGTTTCTTCTCCTTCCTCACCACATATGAGCATGAAGTGAGATACAGTCTATTTGTTTCATAAATATGAATTCATTCTAGCCAGATCTTACTGGGTTTTTTTTCTTTCCATATTATACTCTACCATGATAGGGATTTATCATAACTAATTGTGGCCCATATAAGATAATACATATTTAACTATATCTTTACTTCAGAGCAGATGAAATGCAATCTGAAGATGGAGGTCATTAATATCTGTCCTTCATCATAATTAGATCACTTTCTCATCAAACTGCAGCTCATAGATGCTCTGGATCCTTATAAGGATGTCAAATTGTTAGGATTGTCTTGCCAGGCAAGTAACAGATCAAGGGTTGCAGAAGGGTTTAGACTTTAGAGGATTTTTGTGGCAATTTGACAAGCAATAACGTTGTGGACATAGTTGGTCAGTGAAAAACAGGCAAGCAGAGTACTAGAGGAGATTGCTCCAATGCAGCCTCTACCTAGTCATCAATTCCTGGCAATTCCTTCATTTAGTTAGGTACACAGACAAATGAAGCAACTGAAAAGATAGCTACAGCAATGTTTCCTCCTTCCTCATCTCCCCGCTGCAGAAAAGAAACAAACACAAATACAGGCAGTCTTCAATTACAACCACAATTGAGCCCAAAATTGCTGTTGTTAAGTGGGACATTTGTTAAGTGAGTTTTGTTCCATTTTACAACTTTTCTTGCCACAGTTGTTAAGTGAATCACTGCAGTTGATAAATTAGTAACCTGCTGGTTAAATGACTCTGACTTCCCCATTGACTCTGTTTGAGAGAAGGTTGCAAAATGATCTTGGGACACAGCAACAGTCATAAATATGAACCAATTGGCAAACATCTGAATTTTGATCACATGATCACGGGGATGCTGCAAAGGTTGCGACTGAAAAATGGTCATCAATCACATTTTTCAGTGCTGTTGTAACTTTGCACAGTCACTAAAACTGTTGTAAATTGAGGAATACATGTAGTTATGACTAAGTATAAGCTCAAGTTTCAGGTTACACAATGGCAATAAGGATAACACAATTTTTCCCCCCTCTTGTTCTTATTATATCCACAGATTCTCATCTAGTAGTCTGTTCAGAGTAACAAAGAACCTTTTAGCGAAGGATGGGTGGGACAGAGTAGCTCTATAAAAGCCAAAGTAATATATGCCAATAATTGTGCTGGACAGAATCTATAGTAGACAAAGGCTGTGGTGGAGAACAAGACAGAAATAATAATTGCTGTATAATAATCCGGGATTTGTTGAGTTTCTAGAACGTGATTCTGCCATGTTCAGTCTTGATCCATGCATTCCTCTGGATGGCCAGGTGGAGTGTGTATGTCTGTATCTGAAAGATATTCAATGCTTCTTTGGAATAGTGCATACTACCATCTATAGACCTCTTGATGGCCTTTAGTGCCATCAACCATGATAACCTTCTGAACTGCCTTTAAGAAAGAGCAGTTTGGGGCACATTCGATGGTGGCTACATTGTTACCTAAGTGTCTGTAGAGATTCTCAGTCATCTAGGTCATGGTTGTCCCAAAGGTACTTTTTCAGGAGGCAACCGGACTTCCTTGTATTTTCTGTGAAGACGTTTCGCTTCTCATTCAAGAAGCTTCTTCAGCTCTGACGGGATAGTGGGCAATGGAAGAACTACAGAAACCAGGAACACTACTCAGGTAACCTGAGGACACAGATAAACCTCCAAGTGCTTCAACCACCCCCTAAAAGGAGGCAAATGACCAACTGTCAGCAAGAAATATAAATCCTTCCATTCCCCATAATCCTGTCAGAGCTGACGAAGCTTCTTGGATGAGAAGCAAAATGTTCCAGCCCTTGGAACACTATGTTATTTAACATCTACATGAAACTTGTGAGAGAAGTCAACCATCAGTTCAAGATGATGTCTCATAAATAAAGTGATAACCCATTTGGTATTCTGGGCCAATCTGGAGATGCCATAAAGTTTTGAAGCAGTGCCTGGAGGTTGTAAATGTCTAGCTGGGGATTGGGGTGGGGTGTGTGTGATCTGATTAAAATCAGATTAAATCCCACCAAGATGAAATTGATATTCATATGTAAACATCAATAAACATTAAAGTAGTTAGTTTGGATAGAGTTGTATTCCTGAAATAATTGTTTCTGACTCAGGACTCTTTATGCTTGGCTGGGCTTTTGCCCATCTTTGGTTAGTGCATCAGTTAAAATGCTATCTTGATCAGAATGCTCTGAAAATATCAAATCATGTCCAGTATTAGTTTTATTTTATTATATTTATATACATATACGTATGTGTATGTGTGTGTGTGTATGTGTGTGTGTGAGTTTTATTGTTTACTGCTCAGAGTCTGTACGGATTTGTTAATAAATAACAACCTGAGTTAGTTTGGAAAAACTTTGTGGCTTACACAGAAATCTAAAAAACTATAAAGCCATACATATTCTTAGTATCTGTATACTCCTGAAATTACTATCTTAAATGAAGCTTATCTTCACATACATTTTTACAACTAGTACTTTAAAAATATTATTACTGCAGACATTTGGGGAGAAGCCGAAAATCTCAGGTGCCAAAATGCACTTAATAATTGCATTCAAGTTATCCACGGATGGCTCTTATGTAGGTGTACGCAGTGATAAATTTTCAAAAGCATCCATATATCTTGTAATATACCTGCAGATAAGTCCATTTGTGATTAAGCAGATCATTGAATTTTTAACCAAACACCATGAAAAATGTGGGTTGGCTCATTGGTGGGTGGTGCATTTTTCATGGTATTTTGGTTAAAAATTTAAGAGTCAACTTATTTACAAGTATATACCGTATTATTGTGATAACACTTTTAAAAATCAAAAAGCCCTGATCACGCAGAAAAAAAACACACATCAATTTTATGGGTATATGATTATTAACAAAATCTTTCCTTCCTAGTAACTACAGTATTTTGCTTGCTTTTAGCTTTTATTTCTTATAGGCTTTTCTCTCAGTGCAATAATATTTTCTGTTCTCCACCTAAGATTACCTATCTTATTGATGCAGATATTTTTCCTTGACTAGAAAGCAACACAAATATGAGCTACAACACTTTCATTGCTCACATTGCTAAGCCCGATTCTTTTTCAGGAATAAGAACACCAATCTAAGGTGGAGCAGCTTAAAAAAACTAGTTGGTAGGAAAAGCATCCACAATTCACTCCCTCAACTGGAGGCAAAGTTTGATAGATGACTAGACCCATGAATTTACCCATTTTTCAAAATCCAATCTCTTAGTAGTAGAGGAAAGGAAGCAGGCAAGCAAAGAGCTGGGAAGCCTCTCTGACTCCCTTTAGGACACGGCTGCTGTTGTGACTGTTTCTGCTTTAGCCACTTTTCTTCAATTCCTCAAGGACAAAAGGCGCAGGAAGGTTTTCTGTGCATCCTTCCTTTCTTCTACTCTTCAGCCTGGAGTCAAGGTAAGGTTTTTAAAAGGGACAGAGATTGAGTGTTTAGTTTTAGCACCTAATGAGGAGGGGGAGAAAGATCAACAAGTCTGACCTTCCCAGCTGTTTTTGTTTTTGTTTTATTGAACAAATGTGGCTTTTGTGAGAGGGAGGAGTTGGTTAAAGTAAGGGAAAAGCTGCTGCCAAAGTACAGCAAGAGCCAGGAGGGAGTTTGGAGCCTTCCAGCAGTCAGCTGATTGGGGTAGATAGTTCTGAAAGCAGCCGCTATTTTCACAAGGAATTGTCAGCGTGCTGAAAATGGTGGTCACTTCCAGGAGGCATGGGAAGCAGGCCCAAGTGCTCAGGGTCCCGGTGGGGAGGGATGTGGGGAGAGACGGAGGTGGTTGGTTATACCGGCAAATGACTACAGAGACACTGTAACTGCATAACTTTGAAACGGGGTCATATGTAATTTTGGGGTGTCTATTGTAACTTTGGACAGTTAAGCGTCCTGTCATATCTCAAGGACTACCTGTATTTGATCCACAGATAGGACAATTCCCATGGGTCAGATACTGCAGCTTAAGCACAGGACAGTGAATACTTTCTAGTAAAGTGGGAGAGGCTTTCCCGCTTTACTGGAAACTATCCACCCATTCTGTGATCACCATGAAGAGTACAAAATCTATTTAAAATAGTTCTTCCCATTTTTTCTACCGAAACGTGTGATAGATGGGGGGGGGGGGGGCTATGTTAAAGTGGAATCTGCCTCTTCTCCACAACATACAGCTTGGGAGGTAGCTATCAGATAATGAAGTGGAATCTGTTTTTCAGGCAAGTGGTTAAGTGCTGTTAGCCATAAGTCATCCTTGCCGCTCTGAGATGGAGATTTAATTGGAGAAAGGGTCTTCCACCACAATTTCTCTTGGGATGCTTATAAGTCCCAGAAGCCTGGGTTTAGCAGGGGTGGCAAGAGAAATCACGAAAGATTGTTCTTTGTTTTAAGGGGAGAGTTCAGCTTTAAAGAACCAGACTTTCCCATTGGCATTGTTGAAGAGTTATCCTATATGGTAGAGCAAGACTTATGTTCAAAGAAGGGGGGAAATATTATTTTTAAACCAGAATAGCTAATGTAAGCTGCCCCTACAGAGGGTTAAAAGTGAAATGAAAGCAACATCATAAGGTTATGTACTCTGAAAAAAATTAGTTGCTGCCACAGTTAGTGAGACCTGATTTGATCTTTACTTTGGATGGCTTCCTGTTACTCTTCCTGTTCCTAAAGTTAATTTCTAATCTGAGAACTCAGATGAAGATTTCAGATACTTCTCTCACTCTGGAAAACCGTTCAGGTGAAGATGATTGCAAAATAGATACATAAAAATATACATTTCTAAATTTAGCACCTATTTTTTATCCATGTATTTTTCTTACACTAAAATCTATAAAGATATAGGGATAGGTAATACATACGCTCTTTTTATACAGCAGTGTGCAGCTGACAATACTGTACGGTTATTAATTAAAGTTCCACCACACAAATGGAGAAATCCTCCAGCATGGTTATATACTTGAAGGCTAACTTGCCATGGCCATGCCCCCTCCGCAGATTCACGTCCACCTATAATCCGACTCCCTGGTATGCCTTTAGCAGGTCTTATTCCGCACTCTAGAAATGAAATCATAATTGTTAGATGTGAGTTTATAAATGCAAACTTTGGGGTTCCTCTGAATAGCCATACTTTGGGCATTTTTTTCTCATAAATCCATACAGTACACACACCTACATGCATACATAGTCAAAAAGAATCAGGAAGTTGATTTCAATGAATATTTTTACATTATTTCTATTAACAGTGAGAACAATTAACCAACGGAACAGCTTGCCTTCAAAAGTTGTAAGTGCTTCAACACTGGAATTTTAAAGAAGAGACCGGACAGCCACTTGTCTGAAATGGTACAAGACATTAGTCTAGAACAGGAGTGTCAAGGCCTGCAGGCAGGATGAGGCCCGCAAAGTGCTTAGATCTTAGACTGTTCTTTTAAGTTGCTTCTCTGTTAAATTTGCAACACTTGTGAATACATGAATGTCTCATTTTCTTAAAACAGAGCTTAGACAGAGCATTCTATCTTGAATATCTCTCTCATTTGCTCTGGGCTTGTTTTCTTGACCTTTCAAAAACATTTGGCAATAATTTAGAAGTAAAGGAATGAGAAGCAACATTATCAAATTTCTTGGCTTAACCACCTAGGTTAAGTATTCTAAAATTAGTTTCCATCCCTTCAGTGATCATTATTAAAGTGGAAAATGTGCTAGTGTAAGTAATGTAAATATATACAGATTAAGACAAAAATCCTAACTTGCCTAGACTATTAATATAAAAATTGAAGAATGAGGTAAGACAAGCATAGAATCAGAGAGCATTCCAAAGGATTCCTGTACCTGTCACTCAAGCTAATGTTAATATACATGTAGTCCTTGACTTATGACCACAATTGAGGCCCAAATTTCCACTGCTAAGCAAGATAGTTGTCACGTGAGTTTGCCCCAGTTTACAACCTTTCTTGTCACAGTTGTTAAGTGAATCACTGCAGTTGTTAAGTTAGTAGCATGGTTGTTAAATGAATTTGGCCTCCCCATTCACTTTGTTTATCGGAAGGTGACCACATGACCCCGGGACACTGCAATCGTCATAAGTACAAGCCAGTTGCCAAGCATCCAAAATTTGATCAAGTGACCCTGGGGATGTTGCAACAGACTTAAGTGTGAAAAATAGTCATAAGACACTTTTTCCAGTGCTGCAAACGGTCACTGAACCAATGGTCGTAAGTCAAGGACTACCTGTATAGCTCATGTAATACTGTATCCAGTTCTGGTCACCATGATACAATAAAGATGTTGATACCCTGGAAAGTGTGCACAGAATAAAAAAAGGCAATAAGGGGTCTGGAGGCCAAATTTGTTCAATGAATAGTTGGAGGAGTTAGGCATATCTAGCCTATTGAAGACAAGGGTTGGAGGGGACAGGATAGCTGTCTTTCAGTGCTTGTCACAAAGAAGAGGGGATTGACTTATTCTATAGGGCACCAGAGGCAGGACAGGAAGAAATGAGTGAAGCCTGTGAAAGAGAGATCCAACCAAGAAGAAAGACATTTTCTGACAGTGAGAGGAATTAATCAGTGGCATGGCTTGCCTCGTACAGTTATGGATGCTTTTTCACTGGAGATTTTCAAGAATAGATCCATTTAACCATTTGACTGATAAGGCTTGTGCCTTCAGCTGGGAGTTGAACTAGAAGACATTGAGGTTACTTCCAGCCCACTGATTCTATGAACGTCCGACTTAAGCTAAAAAAAGAAAGTCAGCCAGTTTCCAAAATATGTTTATGAACTTATATCGTATATCCACTTCAAATAAATCAGCCGGCTATTTGGGTTTGCGAGTCAGAGACGCCGCAAAGTAGAGACTGGAGCAGACCGCTAGCGCTTGGCGCTTATACACCTCCCCAAGGCTCCTGGGAGGGCCTGCGGGGGTCGTACCCAGGCTCGCTCGCTGGCCTCGCCTCGAAGTACCACGAGCCGAACCTGCCTAGGCTAAGCGCCCGCCCAACCGCTACCGAAGGCGGGAGAAAGTCGCCTCACCGCTTTCATCCTTCGGAAGGGAAGAGGTCACGCAGAACAGCGCCAGGGAAAAAAGGGAAACCACCGCGAGTGGAGAACTCCGTTTAATCATCCTCTCAAGGAAGAAGATGGCAGCCTCTTTTCCCGCTCGCCGTCCGCAGCGGAGAAGCCTGGAAGGAGCCGGCGAGGCCGTTGAACCAGGCCCAGGGAAGTGATTCGCGCGCCCTCCCGCAGCAGCTTCTTGGAACGCTGCCTCTGACGGGCTTCGGCGACACGTGAATCGTTTTGGACCAGGGGAAGAGAAAGCGAGAGGTTTAAATCCGCTTCCCTGCGGTTATTTCTCAATTGTTCGGATGCGATTCTAATCCGCGTGAAATAATCGATTTATACGCCGTTTATCTTCCTGTATCTTTTTAATAGGCATGAAATTGGTGAAATCAGACTTATTGAATGGCACGGACAAAGAAACAGATGAGGAAGGAGACCGAGTTATAGGGATCCATGATAGACGTTTAATCTTTGCCTCAATAATGGCTGTTAGTGCTGTAAATATACTGTTAAATAGTATATTTTTTTTCAGCAATAATGAGATTGCATTCACTGTATTTAAAAAGCAATTCTGATATATTTATGGCACATCAAAAAGCCGCTTCATACAATTAGTTGGAAATGTTCCACACCACAAGCAAAAACAGCATCTGCTGAATGCTAACAATGTTGATTTCGCTAAGTTGTTTCCCCGCCCAGAACATGTACTTAGGCAAATTAGTGTAAACTCCTGGAAAGTTTGGTCGGCCACAGCCAATACCATAGCTGGTGATTCCTACAATGTAGTATTTAGAATCTGATAAATAGCATACCAGAGGTCCACCACTATCTCCCTGAAAAATGAAAAAGATAACGAGTAGTGACTCATAGTATTTAAAAGCATGCATGCATAAAGTCTATCTCTCCTCTTATTTAGTTTTCTAGTGAACATACAGCAGCCACATATCTTCAGTGACGTTCAGGATCCTAATTCCATTATGCCAAACTGAGAACAAAGAATTAGGACTTCCTCATGGCCACATTAATGTGCACTCCTCCTGAGTAAGTACGAAAATGCTGTTCTCAAGGTAGGCTGAGAACAGTTTGCTTTTCTTCACAGATTTAATTTGCAAGAAGCAGTCCACTGAAGAAGAGACATTACATCGTTTTCATAAGTTAGGTCTGGTTTATTTTCATTGAAATCCGTGGGATAAATTAGTCATTACTAACTTAAGTCTCACTGATTGTATTAGAATGAAGGCATTATTTGGCCAGGCTCTAAAATAGCAAAAGCAGTAGTAATTGATGTTTTATCTCAATTCACAAATATCCCACATCTAAAATTTTGAAACTGAATCAATTTTAATTATCTTTTCTGAGATTTCCCATTCGCTTCAGTGCATCTGTAAATTGTTAATCTACCGTAGAAACTCTAACATGATATTAAATGAATGTGATTTGAAATAGATCTATGTCCATTTACCTGACAGGTATCAACAGCTCCAGTTTCAGAGCCAGCCCAGAAAGCAGTATCTGGTACTGTTCCTGCATGCCAGCCATCAATTGCTAGTGAAATTGTTTTTCTTACAATGTGTGGCTGCCTTTACCTGTTAGGAAAGTAATAGCTTTTAGTTTATTTCTAATCTGCAACAAGAACTATATAAAAATGATGAATTGGCAGTTCTTGATCTAATGCTAACATACTAGTCCAAGTATCCTGTGCCATTGGGAGGACCTATATTAATTGCCACAAGTATTACCTTTAGAGGTGTGCCAAATTCTAATTGCCAGTTATTGTCTGCAGATTAAAAGAGCAACATTGGGAGAATATCATTTAACCTTGAATAGGCCTCATTATATCTTCTAATGTGTAGCTTTTAATTCAGAAATCCATGTTTGAACAATATTCTGTAACACAGGAATTTTCATACATACACAGAAAATTGATGGTGCATCGCCCTCCCTTCCGAATCTTGGTACTGTCCTTCATGGCCTTTCTCTTTTGGAGAATCAGAAATGTTAGCTATAGGAAGACAGCTATCATGTCATGACTAATGCTTCTCTTTATTAGGCTAGATTTACTAGATTAAGAGACTAGATTTACCTAGTTCCCTTAAATATTCATTATACAGTTTAGTCTCTAGATCCCTTCTCATCTTTGTTGCTCTACTGTGCACTATTTCTAGTGTCTCAGCATCTTTTTTATATCGTGGTAACCAAAACTGGATGCAGAATTCCTAGTGCAATATAAAAAGATGCTATCACTGTGATCTTGATGCTGTCCTTCGGTTGATGCAGCCTGGGATTGCATTGGCTTTTTTGGCAGCTGCAGCACGCTGCTGGCTCAAAGTTAAGGGATGATTCACTAGGATCCCAAGATCTTTCTTGCAGTTATTGTTGTTGAGACAGGTACCACGTATTCTATAGCTATGCATTTAGTTTTTCCTGCCTAGGTGCAGGGCCTTGCTTTTCTCACCACGGAATTGCATCTCGTTGGCTAGGGCCCAATGTTTAAGTCTGTCAGGATCCTTCTGAATCATGAATCTATCTTCCAAGGTGTTGCCAATTCTCCCCACACCCCAAGGTTGGTGTTATCTGCAAATTTTATGAGTTCCTCTTCTATAACTCATTTAGATCATTTATGGAGATGTAGAAGAACATTAGACCCAAGACAGAATTCTGAGGTACCCTACTGCATTCTTCCCTCCATGTAGAAGTAACTCCTTTAAGAACCATACATTGAGTGCAGTTGGTCAGCCAACTGCAAATCCATTTGGTAGTGGTGCTGTCTATTCCGCATTGTTCTATCTTACCAAGATGAAGGTTGTGATTTATTTTGCCAAATGCCTTATTGAAGTCCAAGTAAACTATATCCACAGCACTTCTCTGATCCACTAATTTAGTCACTTTATTATCTTACGTATGTGTCCCTGTTTTAACTTCTAAGGTGTAATCAATGGAAAGTGAATGGCTATTCTGTACTTTCTTCTGCAATTTCACACATTTGTAAAATAACGTTTATTTTTAAATTGCTGTAAAAAGTGTGGAAATGTTAGGAACATGTGTAAGACAGGACTTTGAATTCATTAAGCAGTTATAAGGTCTTTAAATCAGTAAGTTTTTAAATAGTGCGATAGCTTTTATATATTTTATAGCTCATAAACAGTACATAACAGTGGTACTTATATTTAAAACATAGATTAAGTAAATGTTAAATCTTTCTAGGTTTGTGTGCATAAGTAACAGATTAGAATACTAAGATTAGAAGACGAAGTTTATTATAGTGAATTACCACTTAAATCAATTAGTTCCATTACTGAGAATTTTCTGAAAAATGTATGTTTGCAATGGAAAGAAAAAAACTTAAAATATAATCAACTGGTACCTTATTTCAATAAAATTTGAATTTTATGCAATATGGAAAGTTATCCATGCAGCAGTTCCCAAAATTAGGACTGTTGCAATATTATGCTTGTTATAACTATGGCTGGGTTCAAGCTGGATTGGTTTGACTAGGCCAAAGGCCTAGGAAA
>JAOYMU010000098.1:26050443-26062548 GCA_025802295.1 Psammodynastes pulverulentus
CCACCGCTTGAAGACAGCGGGGGCGTGATCCCTTTGTAAATGGAATTTGCACTAGGATAATCTGTAAATCCTTAACAAAATATTTGCATGTGTTTTATTTTGATGTGGATCAAATTGCAAGATAATTTAATCCTAATATTCCTGTTTAGTTAAAAAAATTCCACAAAATAATACATTATAACATCCAATGTAATAAAATGTACTTTTATTTATTGTTTTTTTCATTTGTTTTTACATATAATGACATAGGCTGCCCAGAGTCATTTGTTGAGATAGGCGGCTTCAGAAATCAAATAAATCAAATAACATTAAAAATAATATCACTTTTGTAACTAAAATAATGAAAAGATTCTTCATCCAGTTTTTTGAACTTTTCTGATTCATGGATTTTTTTAGGATACAATTAGCTTTTTTTATAGCGTCACAGATCCTGAAATCTTCAAATACATTTGCAGGAAAACCTGGGACTATAAAACGACAGATATACCATACCCTTTTGAATCACAAAACAAACAAACAAACAAACAATCCTCAGTGAAATTGCTCTATGATTCATTTCCAAGTGATTTATTCTCTTATACCATCTATGCTTCTCATGAATATACAAAGACTAATTCTAGAATATTACCCAGGTTGTGACTGACTCATAGGCAGTACAGAAGATCGCTCTTGGAATAACAGATGGACTATATGCATGAAATAAGATCACTTGGATCCCAACCTATCTTCAAGATGATCTTGGTTAAATGTCAGTGGGTAAAATCCAAAAACAAAAGTGAAAGGACACTGTATTGCTTAGAACAGGGGTCTCCAACCTTTCAGACCTCAGGGACCACCAAATTCATTATTTAAATCCCATGGTTCACTAATAGGAATCCAGTGCGCCGCTCACTGAAGCGCCTGGACTCGCAGTGACAGGATGAGGTCCTTCAGGCACTTAGTTTGGCTGCCTGTTTCTGCAACCTTAAACACTCAAAGAGCCGTTTGGACCCGTTTTCCACAGAAAACAAAACACCGGGATCTGTCATCTCTCTCTCTCTCTCTCTTATCTCTCTCATCTCTCTCTCTATGTATCTCTCTCTCTCATCTCTCTTTCTGGCCGGTTAGGGCTGCACTACTCCTTGCACATTGTACCTCCTGCAAAGTTGCAAGTTGAACATGCCTCCCTCTATGGCGGAAATTTCCAGTCCCACTACGAGCTGCCTGGCCGGTCCCATATTCCAGAGCTCTAGTCACAGGATTGGCTCATTGGTCATCCTGGAGCAGCTGCTGCACCTGGATGTGCTGCGGACCACCAAAATTTTCTCATGGACCACTGGTTGGAGACCTCTGGCTTAGAATATATTCAAACTAGAAACACCTCCCCCCCCCTGCATTTTCTAACAGCAACATGGAATTAATTCTTCAAGAAGCTATATACCACTCCTCCCTCAAAGCTAAAGTTACCAGTTACAGTGCTTAGCTCAGACCTCTCCTTATAGGAACAGATCCTTGCTATTTCCACCTTCAGTGCTTAAAGAATAAACTGTTGTTAAATCCTCACTAATAAAGGGGATGCAAGTGAAAATAGCTAGATTCTTTCCCATGTTAATGGCTTCAATAATGGAAACGAGTTCTTGATTAGCTCCTTACAATTGCTGCAAAGTACAATAAAAAGAGGAAAATGTTTGGCTGAATATGGGAAAAGATACATGAAATTTACAAAAGCAAAACATTTTAAGATTTCAACGGTTTGGCAATTATACAATAGCCACCAAACAACAAAAATAAGAACTTACGATTTGTAGAAGGGCCAGGTACCCTGCACCAACATTGTCAAAATTAATCTTTACATTCTTCCATCGAATCTCTGTTCCATTGGGCTCCATCAACTTCTCACACTCTGTCTTGTTGTTCACCTCTTCTATTTCAAATCGATACTCAGCCGTCTGATTAAAGCAGTAATGATACTTCCCAGCAAAAAGATTAACCCCCATAATGCTGAAAATCAGCCAGAAAATAAGGCAGACCAACAGCACATTCATAATGGATGGTATAGCACCCACCAAGGCATTCACAACCACCTGTATTGGAAGGGAAAGGAAGCAAGAGAGTGTTTCAGTGCAGAAAATATGATGACTTCTAAAGGTTTTACAAGCAAAACATCCATTTGTCTAGTTTTAGTACGGGGAACAGAAACAAGGCTAGTCCCATAATACTCGTCTTAATTCAAAAAGAATCATGTGTCTCCAAGCATTTTGTTTTTCAAAAAACTTTTTATTAAACAATTTATCCAAACGAATATTAGCAATTCGTTTTGTTTTGGTTTTTTTGCCATTCAATAGGTGGTTGATAAAAAGAAAGAAAAATTGAGATTGTGAAAAGGAACCTTGATAATGTTAGGAGTCCAGGTGAGTCTAATATCCAAGTCAGAATCATAGGTTTTGAGTCAGACACATGTACATTAACTTAGCCAACAATCTTTCCCCATTTTAAAACCAGATTCATAAATTTGTGGGCCCTGTTACTCCTACTCCCATGAAGATAAATGTGGACCTTTAGCCACATGTTTCAAATGGGAGTAGGAAAGGGTGCCAAACTTGTTCTAAGACTTAGTGGTAGCTTAGTATAAAATTAATCAGGACTATATATTCTTTAGTAAGCAAGGCCAGAAGTGTCCCAAGAGCTGAGCATGCATATTTGCAAGCTCAAAAAGAAAAGCCATATTCCCTTCTCTGCTTCACAGCAAATGAAACTCACTTTTTACAGCTTCCTTCCTTCCTTCCTTCCTTCCTTCCTTCCTTCCTTCCTTCCTTCCTTCCTTCCTTCCTTCCTTCCTAATAGTTGGACTTAGGAAATGTATTCCAACTTATAACTATTTCTATCTTCTTTCAAAATTGATAACTTCAACCTTACGTGATTATAGACAAGACTTTGTTTTAATAATGTTTTCTTACCTTAATATTTAAACAGAAATGAAGACATGTGTCATCTATAGTTGTTGATCTCTAACATATATAAGGCAATCAATAAACATCTCTTTTGTTTCAGAATGAGAAAATTAAAGCTATCATTCTGAAATCATTTATTTTACATGGCAGGAAGCTATTAATACACACACTGCAGCATTCATTCTTAAAAAAAATAAAGGGCTATATGGTAGGGCTATGCACATCCTCCCAAACAGATACTCTGAAACACACAGAAACAAGTACTGTGCACTTATTTTGAAGATATTAAGGCACCAAGCAATTTTTGTAAGATTCGCACAATATTTTGAAAGCTGTCCTTCACATTTCTCCAATTGAGGGAGAATGAATTTCTATTATTTTGCCAACAATGATCACTCTTTAGAATGATTTGCAGAGGTCTAGTATTTGGCATCCTTTGTTGCCTTGAGTGTTCATTTCTAACATGACACCAATTTTTAGACAATGATATTTCTTTTTTTAAAAAATGCCATATTAGACATTTTTTACAACAAACTCCTGAAAAAAAAAGGGGGGGTTGAACTAAGCACATCTCCCTCCATACTAATAGGCTATGAATCTCTCCCATAGTAAAAAAATGAACGCCCTAATCTGGATGTTAGAGAAAAATGTTGTTTCTCTGTTGAATATGGAAGCTTCTGCATAGAGCCTTTCCATCAGGAAAATGTCTCTAGTGCAAGGTCAAAATGCATGTCAGCGGTAGGAATTAGCTCTCATGGCACTAAAATCTCCCTGTCTTCTTCTCTCAGCTCTATCCCCTGGGGTGGAGGCAAATAGCACATGAACTTCCTCCAGCCAAAAACCCTCATCTACTTTCTGCTGATTACTGTATTTTTTTTAAGGGTCAACAGATGGCGCCATTATTTTATGTTAAGTTTCACAATGGTGACATAGCATCATTTGTGTTTAGAGGCATAATCGTCTGCGAACGTTAGGCATTGTATGAAGCAGAAAAATTATTGCAATCAACAGCCCATTGACTTCTGAATAAAGGCCTATCAAAAATAACAGAAACGATTAAACTCAACGTTATCAGCCCAGATTTCAGATACCAACTCAAAACTCAAAAAAACTCATTTTATTTCTGAAACGGAATAACGAGGGAAATAAAAACCAAGTAAATTTATTGGTCATATTATTGTGGCTTGACACAATGTTGCATTTTGATTTGCTCCTTATTTGTCTTGTATAACAGGACAAAATGTATCTCTGACTTTTCTACTCATTCACTTACAATGCAATCATTATGCTCATAGTTTAAACAAATTATTAAAACCATTGCAAACTATTATGAGAAAGGGAACATGGCTTTTGTGTGACAATTGTATATTAGAAATAGTAAAGTAGGGCATGCATATTTCATAACAATATTTTAATTCCCTCGCCCCCCAAATATAAAGAGTTGAAGATATTTTTTTAAATATTAAGTTGTTTAGGCCATAGAGAAAAGCAAAGAACTCTATTTAATCTGTTTAGAAAACAATATTTTGTTTTGTTTTGTTTCATTCTCATGAAGCCAATTTATACTAATGGCCAAAAGAAGGTAAGGCCTGAATCTTATATGGATTTAAATGATTTCTAACTAGCTTTAAAATTCCTACCAGAAAAAGCCATTCTCTGTTAGAAAGATGCTGGGAAACAATTTTTAGCTAAAACGTCTGATAATTTATGTTACAATACTTTCATCAGAAACATTAGTTTCTCTTGAAAGTAACTACAATAAAAGCAGCTGCTGAGATTTTTTTTCCTAAAAAAAGTAACATTTGTACAGGTCAGAACAAATGTCAATCCACATTCATATCTGAAGTACATTCCATTGAATTTGGTCAAGGTCTAACACTTTACTGCCATCCTGAACACATCTACTACTATAAAGTAAGCCCACCAAAACCAGTGACGCTGATTTCAAATTAAAAAAAAAATGAACAAGACTGCCCTGTAATTTAGTTCTACTTGATGCCTAGACTAACAAACTCAGACCTGAAATGATAACTGAACACGATCATTTTGAAATCCTATTAAAAAGAATGGTTGTTCTACAACTACCGTTTACTTAGGATTGGCCACAATTTATTATACAATTATATATCCAGGTCTCAAAATGTTGCATATTGTTTCTCTGTGTGAATAACTCCCCTGTCCCTGTATATTTGTTTTTAGTATGTGGAGAAAGTTAAATAAGGATTATTTTTTTTACAGTTATACAACACAGGAAGATATTAATATAAGAAATAACATCTAATTTCCCTGTAAAACCAAACTGATGGAACTTTAGCAATGTAATTTAGTAAACATAATTATGTAATGCACCCACTTCAATGTCCTTTTGGAGCAGGTATAATATGCAATTTCAGGATAACATTGAAACTTTCAGTTAAACAAAATCTCTGTACAGATTGAGCTAATAATAATGGCCAATAATCCCTGACATTTTTTTTTTCTTTAGGATTTGTTTTGAACACAGATATTTTCAGATTTTTGAATGAAGGTTGAATCTTTTCTCTGCAGCCTCTCCTGTTTTTCATTCTATCAATATTGTTCCAATTAAGAGATTGTATTAGAATGCACCACACATACCGCCCAATCCTATGCATTCAAAAGGGCTAATTCCTTTTTAAAATATAGGTTCGCAGCTACCTTTTTCAATATGCTGTGCATGCCAAAAAATTAAATTGGCAATCTGCTTTAAAACATGGATAAGTTCAAATATGTATAAAACGGTATATTGCAGTAATTTCTAGAAAGTTCAGGTTCTATGCTTTGCTTGTGATTTGTTGCTAACATCACAGTGACAGGGGAGAGTGGAGTGGGGGCATAAAGCATGTCAACAGGAAACGGAAAAGAGGGAGAAAAGCTGAGCTATCAGTCAAGGCTACCAGTCACGAATGGACTGGACTGAGAACAACGAGGTGCAAATGAGAGGAATTAAACCAGAGATCTTTTATTTGAGGGGGGAGCACTAGATTCCCCCTCCCCATATCCAGCCCTTTTCTGCAATCCTGAATATACCCCGAAACAAGGCAGGAGCAACTTGTGAACCAACCATTGTGTTTTGATCTCCTTTTTTGATCTATCATAACTTGGGGGAGAGGGGAGAAGAAAAGCCTGAGGTGGTTCAAATTCTGATTCTTTGCACCTGGTGATTCTCCCTGTTCCATATTTACAGCCAGAAATGCCCCCTTGAATGTTACAGGTATTAAAAGCCAGGCCAAAAAAGAGCAGCCAAGTGCCAACAAAGAATCTACAAATGACATGTGGTTTGGGCCAATAATGAGGCAGCTTAATATATCTCCCTTTTTTTTTTTGAATTAGTATGTTATTGTTGTTGTTATTATTATGGCAGTCATCAAATAAAAAAAAGGGAGAACTGTGCAGCAGGGTGATGGTGAATCATAAACAGAGGGAAGTGATCACGTCAGCAGCTGCATCATGATTCTGTTGGTTACGTCTTTCTACCAGTTTGATCGGTTCTAGCATGCTTTAAAAAAAAACCACCCATGACCCACAGGCATGCAGAAGGATCAGCTCGCTAATGGCATCTTACCCTCATCCCCTCAAATCGGGACAACGCTCTTAAAGGCCTCAAGGCTCTGAGTGTCCTAAGGGATTTAATGGCACCTAGTTCCGAGTAGCCCAGGGCATTAGCTATAAGGCTGACTAAAGAGACCTACACAGAAAACAGGAAAAGAAAGGAAAAAGAAAAAAGAAAAAAGAAGAGGTTCCAGACTGTTAGAATAAATCCCCTAGCACTGGCAGTATATTCATCCCCCAAACTGGACTGCAGGCCCGAGCCACCCCCTCCCCATTTACAGTGACACCGAAGAAGGCAATGGCCATCAGCTGCCTACAGCACTTCACTGAAAGGACCTGGAAGGAAATAATGCAGTTGAGAGAGAGGCATAAATACAAAACAAAAGGGGAAAAATAAGTGAGAGAGAGAGAAAGAGAGGCACAGACACACACAGACGGAAACAGGGTCTGTTGGAGATTAGGAGCCCAAACGGATGACAAGAACCTTACCCTCGCCCTCTTAACAGTCTGCAGGATCCCAGCAGCTCCCATTAAATTAAGCCAGACAAATTTTTAAAGGACCTATGAAAAAGAATACAGATAAATACACACACTGCACAAACCTCCTTAATTCTCTCATTCGGGTGGGGATGGGGAAGTGGGGGTGACCCACCGACATCGCATCGCAAAATTAAGAGGGAAAAACAAATATCTAGCTTTCTGTGTTTCTCCTCTGAAAAAGCAGTTTGGGTCTTAAGAGTTTATAACCTTTGTGTCAGAGCAAAGCCTTTCTGCAGGTTTCATATCCAGATTTCTGGTGTAGGGAATAGGTGGCATGGAATAGCTGTTGCAATCCAAAGAATATGAAGGCCATCTAGTGGAGAAGGTTATTGTTTTCTTTTATTCTAAGTTATAACAAGACTGTATTGTGTGAGGACTAAGATTCTTTTTCCTCACATTAGGAGTTTAATCAGATACAGTGAATTCTTCATCTCAGGTTTCCAAATTCTGGTACAATCTATATGTGCTTAGGTACAAGCCTATTATCCCTGGCCAGAATAGTAGGTAGTTATTGGAGGATGCTTTATTCTTTATTGCATAAAGGTGCTTTTCAATAGGCAACTGGAATGTTTTTCAAAAAGCAACGGGACTTGGGAAAAAACAGCAATTTTGAGACAACTATAACCTGGATGCTGAGAATCTCCACAGACATTCTTTATTGCAAAGCGTGCATCATGTTGGAATGCAGTACGTTAGCTTCTTGCCAGTGTTTATGCATGATAGGACTGAGGAGAATTGGGGTTCCACAACATTTGAAATTGGAGTTCAGCATAAGATGCCCGTTCCTGTTCTAATGCCTGAGAATGCATTCTGGGAGCCAGTTCGCAAATTACCCATTTGCAGTATGGCTGCTGCTTCCAGGATTGGCTCCCATTTTGCACTGGAAGCTCTGGAATAAACACAAATTATATGACCAGCCTCAACGTATATCTGCTTCTGACTACAGACTATATATTCTATTTACTGCCTGCACTGTAGCAATAGAATTATAGGTCCATAATGTTCAGTGTAGACCCATGCGACCTGCAGTGGATTTGGGAAAATAATAAAAATAACATCTGCCTATCCAAAGTCCTTGGGAGAGAGACTCAGTATGTGGATCAAAATGCCAGATCCAGTCTAAACATTTGGCTGGCCTCAACCAGCTATAATAATAATGTGATGTCCTGCATAGCACTTAAGCTTTTACAGTAACATGAAGAGGGATATAGTAGAACTCTTTCTTTCTCTTTGTCTCTGTTTCTCACTCTTTCTTTTGATATATGTTATGGGATGTACTGAACATATGTACATATGAGGGTACACAGGAATTTCATACTGTACTATTTTTAAGAGAAATATTTTCATTTACGTCTCCTCAAAACATCTTGTCTATCATTTTGAAACTTAACCTTCTATAAGTAAGACATACTTTATTGGAGACTGTTTTAAAAATATTAATTTTAGCTAATATTTATGTTAATTAAATGGAATAGAGTAGTACTGCCTGGAATGCTCCAAAGGAAAGGACAATACTTTCAAGCAACTGCCAAAGAATTAAAAGTTAAGGACACCTTTTTTTTTCAAGGCTGACAACCAGATTGGAGAATAATATGCTGAAGTTTTGAAAGTATAATAATATATATTTGCTCTGGCTGGGAGAAGCAACTGATTGTCTCAAAGGTGCTCTTCAAAAGGCAACTGGATTTTCTTGGTTGGTCAGCCAAGAAAGTCCAGGTGCCTTTTGAAAAGCCTTTGGGATGATTGAGAATCTCTATAGATAACTGATTGTCTCCCATTTTGGGGAGATCAGCTCCAGAGACTGTTTGTCCATTGTAGGTCTGGTCTTCTGGAATGGCTTCCACAAGGTGTATTTGGCCCTGATCTTGGTCCCATTCCAGAAACATTTCAGTTCCAGAATGCATTTGGGAACTGACACCAAATGTTCTTCAGAGTTTAGGTTTGTCTATTTTGACTTCTGGTTTTATGTTATGATGTTTTCAATGTTATTGCTATTTTTCTTTTATTCTCTGAGCCCCAGAGAGTCTGTCTAGGATAGTGACAGGACATAAATGTAAAAATAAAATAAAACAATTATAAAGTAGGCAACATGGGTCTGTCTTCTTGATTGCTTTACTATTGTTCACCCTAATCTTGTCCAAGTGGATTTCCAATTGCCGTGTCCAACATGAAGACATTCTTTAATAAGCAAACCTCCTATCACAACTATTTTGTCAGTATTCCCATTGCATGTTTTCAAAATGCCAATGTTTCCTGGGCCCAACAGGTTACCGTATTTATCGGCGTATAACGCACACTTTTTCATCGTGAAACGAACATGGAAATCGCATGTGCGCGTTATACGCCGATATGTGTATAAAGCGCACAAGCATTGTACATACCGGTCCGTTCATCCGTGGCCGCCATTTTGTTTCGTAAACTTTGCTCTTAAAGTGACGGTGCGCATTATACACCGGCACGCGTTATATGCCGATAAATACGGTATCTATTCTGTATTGGTTAAGGATACAATAGATGGACTCTGTAAGTTGGTGAAGGAGCTCTAGAATACCTGAACTAAAGGGAGGGTGGGTAAAAGAAATTTTGAGAACCTGATAACTGAAAAGCGGGAATAAGTCAATAAACATCCTTCCAGCTCTGTTATTCTATGTTCTATGCTAAATAAAAAAAGTAGGTAAACTGATAAAGACATCAATTTACAAAAATGAAACCAGAAATATATTTGAAAATGTATCCGTGTTGTGATAAAAACTGTAAAATATCTAATTTTAACAAAGTAATTCTATTTTTGAAATGTCAGACAATTCACAATTATACTTCAACAATATTTTGCCCATCCATGCAAATGCACTGAAAGATAAAATATCTTAATAGACAACTGTAAGTATGGAAATATTCTTTTAATATGATATAACTCCCTCCAAAATAAGAGGCTGTGAACACAATGCAACTTACTTCTTAGTAGACATAAATATGATTGTACTTTTAAATTTCACTAATTTCAGTGAAAGAATAATAGATGTGCCTAATCACTTCCACAGGAATATGTCAGATGGAACTGACTTCAGACTTGGAAAGTTTGTCTTTTAGCCAATCTTGCATGAATGGTAGGGGTATGGAGCAGAACTGATCTCTTAAGCAAGGAGAAATTGATGAAAAAAATGTTATTTTCTAGGATAACCTCTTCTGTAAGGTCCTATAAATGAGAATGTTTCCTATCTCAGCAATTATAGATCTCAGCAGGAAGAAGCTTCTCCTAGTTTTTCAAGGAGGTTAACTGGGCAATGTTGTTTTAGAAGAAGCTCTTTCTGCCTCAGTTGCTCTCTGAAATTCATTAAAGTGACTGGACTTTTTCACACATCTCCAGCACACTGAAACAAAATGATGTGGATGTCTTATGAGTTGTAGGAACTTGAATAAGTGAGGTAATGGCATTTTTTTTCAGGGTGATGGCCATGATAACATGATCAAAGCCGCAGTGCTTTGTTTGCCTGTGAGAGACATTGACACATGTGCAAAAAGGGTGAGATTTCAATCATGTGGTCATGACCATAGTTTGACTTTTTTTGCCTCCTCTCCAGATGATTCTGAAGGTACAGTAGAACCTCTGGTCACAACCATAATTTGTTCCATAACTTTGGCTATTTCTTCATCTTCAGGAATTTCTGGGTCAGTATTTGATCATCACCCGAGTATGTGTTCGTGACCAGATTCAAAAAATTTGTGAATTTTCTGTTTGGAACCTGATTTGATCATGGTCAGAAGCATTCATGACCAGAGGTTCTATTGTATATAGAAATTCCTCTGAATATTAGCAGTTATGGGTAAATAATTGTTAATGAAGAACAGGTATTGAGGTGAATGTAGTTAGATCACACTTTGAAAATACTATTCATTCAAAATTAGGGGTAAACATAATGTCAACATCTTGTCCAAAAGAACAAATCCATGTATGGTTTACTCAATAGTAAGTCCCATTGTGTTCAATGAGCCTTACTCTCTAGCAAAAGTGCTGAGGATCCAATTTTAGAACAATACCGATGGATAGGAATTAGCATGACCTTGCATTTGCATTTATGGTTTGCATTTGTACAAAAGTAATATAGGAACAAAAAGGATAATGTTATAAAAATCTAAATTTTGGAGCTTAAAGGTCCCCTTGGAGAAAAAAAAATACACCAGGGGCAACGAAGTTATGTTAAGGAGATGATTCTTTCTCAACACAAACAGACACTGAACATTTTTTAAAAAAACTCTGAACCTTGAAACTTAACTGTAGACTAATTAGAAACATATTATTTACACAGGATAATATGTTAGTTTTAAAATGATTAATTCAAATATAGATTTGATATTTTGATATTGGACTAACAGTAATCACATTGTTTTTCTAAAGAATGAAACAAAAAGTAGAACAGTACAGGGCAGCACAGTAGTAACAAACTATACTGAAGATGAGTGTCAGGAAACAAATGCACAAAGATAGTCAATGTCTGTAGAAATCTGAGGAGAACAAGAAAAGAAAATTGTCCCCCAAATCTCAGAAATATTAGTGATCAGAGTATTTCCCATTAATAATGCAGCATCAAATCATGCAGGCCTCTAATACCATTTTATCTAAGAGTAGGATGGACTTTTGTTTTAAAAGATCCAGTCAACTTCATTTCACTTCTGTTCACAATTTAAAAAAACATTTAATGCCTTCTTTTGTAAATTTCATTTAAACAGCAACAATAACAATAACGCTATATACCAGTAAGGTCCAGAAAATAAGGGCGCTATCAAAAATATTACATCACTTTCAGGTCTTCCCTTCCACAAAAATAGCATGTTTAATCAACAATATAGTCAGTGTATTATTCTCATTGCTTCAAGAAAGCAAGTATTTTGAGACTCAAAGTATATTAAGTTAGAATGTAAAAATTAGGTATATAAATATAAGATACATGCATGAGGGCAAGTATATGTTCACTTTGCCTTTTGGATCTTTTGAAGGCTAAATTGTGACAAAAAAAAGACAATAGTTCTGTAAAGTGGCTTTGGGAATGTTATCTATCTAATATTT
>JAOYMU010000098.1:26085652-26099395 GCA_025802295.1 Psammodynastes pulverulentus
AGTTGAGGAAGACTGGCTGTGGGGAAGAGAGAAGAAAGCTCAATTGAGCTGTAAACTTACCCTGCATCAGAACTATTACCACATAACAATGGATCAAGAAACCCAGGTATTGTGTAAAAATTTGCTGGATGAGATAAAGAAAAACACGTAAGAATAAGCATATTGAGGAAGAACACAGACATTTAGACCAAATACACTTTTGATCTAAAGCTTCTTAAACTGGAATATTAGAAAGGATGCCACCTGATACCTATACTGCTATCTTTTATCACCTGGCAAAGATACTTTTTTCTTATACATTTTAGGAATTAAAAGCCTAGAGATTAGATACAGTCTGCAAATTTAAATGGGTGGAATTGGAGAATGGAGGAATAGTATCCTCTGAGTATTGTTTGGAGTTTGTTGTATATTTTATCCTTGATTTTTCTCAGCTTTTTATTTTCTCATAATTTGCCTGGAAAACATTTGGGTTTTAAATCACACCAAATAAATTTAAAAAGTGCTAGTTTTCAGACACCTCAGTGTCAAGAATTATTTTGAGTCTTTGCCATTTCATAAAAGCAAGTATGATTGGGAAGGGTACATGTCCATGATCATCTATGACTGAATTATCCGTTACCAGCCTGAAAATACTAAGCACTATTCTGACAGGAGATTTGTAATTTCATTTTCTAATGTCAGTTATATTGTGCTTTGGCATTTACCTTTTAAACCAGTCTCAAAATCCCAAGTATAAAGCCATTCCAGCAATCATTTATAATCAATTATAAAGGCATTATTTGGTTTAAATCATTTTTAATAAACACATCCACTTTGCCAAACCAAGGGAACAGTGACTATAAAAGTAATATTATACCTATAGACAGCATGTTTAAAGGGATTAAGACTAATAGAACATCAAAGGAATTTTAAGAAGAAGAAAATATGCAAATATAGTTTGTTAAGGAAAAGATAAGCAAGATGTGTACTTGCCATTCAAAGTACAGTAATTGTTGGCCTTAATTGAAGTATTCATGGGGGTAGTCCAGTAACTATTACAGTTAATATAGACAGAGAAAATGATGGCAGCAAAAGGTAGCACCTACACACATTGTTGCTGTATTCTTCCCAATCAAATCCCTTGGTGCCATTTTCTAGGTAGGTCTCATTGAGATCGATGGGCCAGATGACACATTTGTTCCTCAGATTCCCCATGAATAGCTGTAGCCCAATTAAAGCAAACACACTGAGGCAAAACACAGTCAAAATCATCACATCAGAGAGTTTCTTCACAGACTGGATCAGGGCTCCCACAATAGTCTTCAGGCCTGGAAATAGGAAACAAACCAGTAATGACATTTATGTGGAAACATAGACCTAAGCACAAAACAGCCTTTTACGATGATCAGATTATAAGTGAAGACAAACAGAATGATCTGTAAGGACTGACAAGATAAAAAAGCAACAAATAAAAATAAAAGAGTGGCATGGAAAAGAAAGCATAAGTTTGTCTAACTTTCAATTAGTGGTGATGGATATACCTATCATCACAACAGAATAATACACCAAAATTTCCCAACTCTTTGGAATGTTGTTTTATTGTCCAAAGAAATCTATATTAATAGGAGGGAGCAGGATGGAAAACATGGAAGCTTGATAGATTTATTTGAAGCTTCTTATAATTGTTACCAGATAAAAGATTCTCATCTTAATACAAGTTGGTCAGATCAATGGTTAAAAAGGAAGCTAGGAAAGGAAGTTTCCCCCACCAAGATGGATTTCTTTGGATAATTTATTTATTTTTTATTTATTTATTAAATTTATATTGCTGCCTATTCACCCATGGCATTGCTAGGAGTGAGAACTTTCTTACACAGTACAATATTCAATTGTGCTGGTATGTACTTCCCCAGCCATTCACAGAAAATTATATCAAAATCATCTTCACTTTCTTTTTTTCTAAGAAACCAGTGTCATGAATGTTGAGGATAGTGTTAATTTGTTTAAACAATGGGGAAAAAAAAGATGAAATAAGTTAACAGAGCATTCAGAGCATATCTGCCCCCAATCAATTTTCAGATGTCACAGTCTTACACATAAGTATATATTCAGGATTCCAAATGAGATAAATTGTCTGTCATTTTGTTCAGAGAATTGAGAGACACTGTATAAATGGCTCAGAGAGCAAATCTTGGACAGATAAAAACTGAAAATACTCTGCATAAGATGCCATCCTTTCACATGTATGTTTCTTAAACTATACGCAGAAGTCAAAGACAGAAGCTAGCTATAGCTAGGAGAGTTTGGCTTTTATATTAACAGCTGTTGGAGTTTTTATTAGAACCACTATGAAGAAGGAAAGATTTCCAAAAAAGCCTTTGTTATCCTCTAATCACAGCAAATCAATTAATTAAAAAGACTTCTGATTCAGCCAATGCTCTTTTGGAAATCAGATCTTAAGAAGTTGAGGCAGGGGGTTGGAAAAGGGTTTTAGAGATTTAAGCATCTACACTACAAGGCTTCAGGCACACATTCTCCTTACCCACTCAACCCTACTGCACGGAAATAATCTAAGAATGGGCTCAATGTTTTGGTTCTAAGGTTGCGTTAAGAATGTACATCCAGAAAATGATGCTATGCTACACTTTTGGCATGCCCAAAGGCATGAAACATTTTGATTTTAACTGAATGAACAGCATCATCTTGCAGAATGCCAAATTAATTGATGAGAGCTTAAAAGGATTTTTTTTCAACATGCCCCCCCCCCCAGCTACTGCTCCTCTTTCTGAAAGTTTACAAAAGATTTGCAAGAAATAGGAAAGTATATTGAACATGTCAGGATAAATACATTTCAGTTATAACTCTTCACATGCATGGAATAGCTAAGGTGATATATAATTCAAATAGGGAAGAGGGGGAGGGGGAAGAAGAAAGCCAGGGCAATTAGTTAGGTATTAACTAATTAACAATCAAAATGTACTAAAAACTGGGAGTGAGTTATATGCTTTATCAGCACTTCTACTTCACTGTATTTTTGAATCAATCAATTACTGTATTGCAATATTATGCCCTCTGAATCTGTTGGGTTATAACAGATAACCCACCACATGGATTACTGTGATTATAGCCAGGGGTCTTCCACAAATGCGTATTGCAAAAATGAAGGATTGTGCCTAGCTTTGAAGCTTTCTGTGCCTTTTAACATTATTACAATATAAGACATGACTATCAAATCTCTACCTGTAAACACATTCAGGAGAAATGATGAACCCACAGTAACAACCATATACTAAAGCACTGCTTGGGATACTCCAGAACTGCATATGTACACTACTATGTACTTTTGGGATTATTTGGTAATAGTTTTAGACACATTTATTTTTAAAAGACTGCACTGATTTTTGCATTTCTATATTTAATAATGGATAATTTACTTGACTGAACTCAGGCATTTTACTACTAAATTCATTGCCGAAACTGTACTTTTTGTATTTTTTTTATATTTGGTGAACATAGGATTTAAAAGCAAATCACCCATCTTGAGGGTTTGTTAAGGTTGTTTGACAATTCCAAGTGTTCCAGGATGCATTCAGGTTCTATGTGTGTGTTCATGCACATGCTTGTACAAGTATCTGTGCATATGTATGGAGAAGAGAAAGTCAGGAAGTAGCATTTTGGATACAATAGCATCACTTTCCCCCAGCTCCTTGTAATGAACTAACCCCCATCTTTTGATCCAAGTGCTATCCAATTTTTGATTCAGCCAGCAGACTTCTTATCAAATCAACCAAAATATTTATACCCAATAGATACATACAACCATATCTTTTAATTTATTTGTTTTAATTTATTTGCACATTTAATTCACATACACATTTATTTTAATTTATGGACATTAACATTTATTCCAATTTATAATTTACTAGGCACGAATTATGCACAGTAATGAGCATAAATGAGCCACTAAATGGCCTAATTTATTAATTTCTCACTTTATCCCAAGCATTTTTAGATATGTCTTCATTATTCCCAGTTCTTCATTTCATTCATTTCCTGATTCAAAGTCTTCAGTCTATTCTGACAATTCCCCTCAGCTGTAATTGATATTAATATTTCCAGACTGTTGCTTTTAAGAAAATTCCCAAAGCTCTCCACTTTAGAAGGATTTGGGAGGGTGCTGCTCATTCTGATTTATTCTGTTTTAAGCTTGTAATTACCTTTTTTGCAAGTGTTCCTTTCATAAATGACAATGAATGACCCGCCAAGAGCCCAATGCTGCTTTGACATTAGGGAACTGTATGCATTCCTTTCATAACTGGAAGGGAATCAGCAGTTAAAACCAACAGTGTCCCCACTATGAAAACAGACTTTGTTGAATTGTTGCAATTTTTAAAAATTGCATATAGCTTATTATATCTTGTTTGGGCTACTGTGACAAACCAAAGTAAATGTAAGGGACCCAGATTGTGGGGGCAATATGCTGACACTGACTCCGTGAACCGCTTAGAGAGGGCTGTAAAAAGCACTGATAAGCGGTATATAAATCTAAAGTGCTATTGCTATTGCTATTGAAAAACTGCATCTGCAAGCATAGGGACTACTGTCACTTATTGGATACAAGTCACTGTTTTGCTATCACAATTTTATTGCCACTACTCAATATCTAGAATGGAGTTTAATGAGTTTTATGAGGGTTACGTTTGTTGGAAAGGCAATCATTTGTACTCATTGTTTTGCTTTTCTTAAGTTGGCTTTGTTCCAGTAGATGTTCTTGTTCCTGCTTTACTGTTGCAATTTTAATCATTGTGCTTTTATATGCATCTTTATAATTTAATTATAATATGTCCTTTACACATATTTATACCATTACCTGCTCTGAGAACTTTATGTGCACTAGGAAAATTGGAGTAGATAACTTTAACAAAATGAATAACAAATAGCCACTATCATTTGTGAAATGGATCTAAGTACTTACTTAATTGCAAAAATAGCCTTACTATGAAGAAGAAATGTGAGCTAAGATGCACTGGAGCCTGTTAAATGTTGTGGTTAAGATATCAGACTAGAAACCCAGAAACTGAGTTTTAGTACCTCCTTCACCACAAATCCAACTGGGTGACCTCAGCCCTGTCACTTGTACAAGCAAGAGAGGGACAAGCAATTCACTTATCCCTTTCTTGAGTTATCCTATGTTGAATTGTCCTGCGGCAAGTGGGCCGGGGTGAGTTGGCCCCTTCTGGCCCCCAGGAAGCAGTAAAGGAAAACCATTTCCAAAATCTTGCCAAGAAAACTGCAGGGACTTGTCCAGGCAGTCACCAGGAATCAAAAACTGACTTGTGACTTGAAGGCATAATCTTTTTTTAAAAGTGCCTTCAAATCACAAGTTTTGTAGCGGAGAAGTCTCCCTTGTGCTTCTTTTTCAGAGATATTTCTTCAGATGTCAAATACCAGTTTCTTCAGCTGTGGTAACAGCATATTTCCTGTTATCTGCTGCCAAGTTGATCAACTGCGTAATGGGGAAAAGTGGGTAGGGTGAAGTAAGCTTAGTATGTTTGCCATTGATTTTGAACCTTGGGCTTGTTGTGTCAAAAATTCAGAAAATATCTAACTGGACTCTTCTGATTTATCACCACTTCCCCTGAGAAAAAGAGAAACAATTCTCTGTCTCCCCCTTATCTACCCCCAACCCCCAGAACAATGGCAGGAGCTGCACCAAGGTTGGGCCTGAAGTAGAGGGCCGGGCCTTATCTTCAGTCCTAGCACTACCACAGCCATCAAAATGGCCACCTTGCGGCCCCACAATCTGCCATGCATCACTTATTGTCAGGAGGTGTTCTCTTGAGAGGCTCCTATTCAGGGAAGCTATCGGTCACATGAGGCCTTCATTTTTGAAGTGGCTTTGGAGAAAGCTCTTTTACAACCTCCGCAGCCTTTGAAAATTGCACAAAAGCACACCCCATTCTCATTTGATTTTTTTGGAGGTTCTGGATGTTCCATGAGAGCATGGCTCTCGCATGCAACTTCTGGTGGGCCTAGAGATCACACAAGAGCACGCCCCATTTTCATGCAGTCTCCACAGGCTCCCAAAATTGCATGAAAAAAGGGCATACTTCTGAGAATTGTTGTCAGGTGTTGGCGAATGCTAGTGTATCACCATCATGGTCTGTCACTTTTGACACATAGGTTTGCCATCAATGAGCTAGACAATGTTTCAATTATTCTGTTACCCATCAGATCATTTAAACAGATGGGCAGGCAGAATAGAATATTTTGACTCAATTTTAAGTGACAAGTGCAAGGGATATTTATTTTTTTGAGATCACATTTCATTTCAATCATTTAGGATTTTGAACAGCAATATACAGTACAGTCTCCACATTAGATCTAAGATCTGAAATTAGAAAGCTTATTTGAACTGATAGCCTAGGCATTGTATCACTGCCTTGTTTGAGGATTGCTTCACCCATTACAGGTGAATGCAACCTAAGAAAAGTCCTGTTTATCATGGATAAAATTGTGACATAATGGGTTTAATATGTAATGGACATTTTAATTGGGAAGCCAATTTATGTGCTTATGGAGTAATAAATAAAATACTCATGCCAAAGTTTCATAAATGAATATATACATTCATTCATTCATTCATTTGCTCATTTATTATTTATTTATTATTTGCTTCTAACCTAATCTAGCACATTGTCATTACATTTTATTTTTCTTATCTTTGAACTGCAATAAAAAATAATAATAGGAAAACATAACTGTTAAAAATGAATGCGTCCGAGTTACCAAACACTTGAAACTATAAAGCTATTCTACTGGCGGAATTATAATCCCTTGTTTCGCAGCAGTGCTTTGAGTTGATTGGTTGAGGATCAATCATACTATATTTTATGCTCATGCAAATCACACGGCCTATTAGAAATGTGCCACAGCCATTTTTGAAATGTGACAAGAAAGGCAAAGGGAGGCAAAAAATAAAATAAAATGTAAGACACGGTCATTCTTAGAGCATTTCTCACCTGGAATGACAGAGATAGTTTTCAAAGCTCGGAGAACTCTGAAAGTTCTCAAGGCTGACACATTCCCAAGGTCCACAAACTCTGTGACATATCTGCAATGAGGGAGGTCACACACAAAAGAGACACAATGACAATAACACACACCAAAAGGGGAACGAGGAATAAAACAACAACTACAAACAGCAGTACATCACTCACAGGGAGCTGCAACCCAACACCTAACACCAAACTGCCTTACCTGGAATTACAGAAATAGTTTTCAAAGCTCTCAGTACCCTGAAGGTGCGCAGAGCTGAAACATTGCCTAGGTTTACAAACTCTGTTATATACCTGCAGAATTAAACCAGAGTTAATGACCATTGGGGTCACCTGACTCGAAAAGAAGAGCGTAATCTTCAGTTGAAGAGAAACAACTTTCAAACGTAAAATTCTTTGAAGTGTTTAAAAAAGGAGAAAAGAAACGAAGATGTAAAATAAGACAATTTGAGGTGTTTCAGTTATCACAGGTCAGCTAATTTAATAAGGATAATTTGAGAAGGACTTCTCTGATATGGGCCCAAACATGAGCGACTGACTATCTTCATCAGCTGTAGGAATGTGGTCATGGGGAGAAGCAGAAGATAGAAAAAGAGATGATCTAGCATCACAAAAATAATGAGAGAAACTAACCAGGATAATAGCAATTAGGGCGGTGTGGAAAAAACAAATCAATTCTAAATCAATTAAGGTGAGCATAAAGTAATGAAAAATTGCTTCCAACTCTAAAGAAAATGGAGGTAAGATGAAGTAAAAATCATTATCCAGGGCATGTGGACCCCAAAAACAGCCATGGTCATCTGTTGTATACAAAAAAATTGGCAAAGAATCTAACTATTTCCTTTTGTGGGATAAAAGAAAAGGCATAAAAATGTGTTAGTCTTTCAGTTGACATGAGATTATTATTGTTTTTGCTTGAAATCATATGGCTGTCCTTTATCTCCTGGAAAACAACTGTAATACAATAAATCAGCTCTACTAACAATCTGTTCCTATAAGAACACCTGCTCAACACACCAGCATATATGTCATAAAGAAACTGAAGTACAGGATCATAGCCTCTAAAGTTCTTGTTTAGTTCTGCTGGCTCTCTTGGTATAGAGAGTCGGGGACTTTGATCATAGGCAAATTTTGGGATGTAGACATGGCATTTCTCTGATTCAGTGTTTTTTTAGGTCAACTCCCTAAAGCCACTGTGGTATTCCATAGGAATTATGATTTACCTTCTCTGTCTGCTTTCCTCCTTTCTCTTTCCTCACCTATGAGCATCATCTCAGCTCCACAGTAAAAAAAATAACAAAATTGTCTCATGTTTTAAAGTCAAAGTCACTTAAAAAGTATACAGCTGTGATGGCATTTGCTATCTCAGACTCCTCTTCCTCTGACCCAAGAATCGGTAGAAAATTTAAGAGATGCCTGAATTTGAGCATTAGAACAGTTGGCTATACAAGTAGTCCTTGTTTAGTGACTGCCTTGTTTAGTTCACAGTTACAGCAGTGATGAAAAAGTAACTTTGTGACCAATCCTCCCATTTATGACCTACTCAGGTCTGTAAAACAAAGGAAAACCAAAATCAGATTATAAGCACTGCTGTGATTTCATTTAGTGACTATTTCACTTGATAGCTGAGTTGCCAATCGCAATTGTGATTGTTAAACTAGGTTTATCGGTACATATCTGAGAAAATATTGGACTTCAAAGGAACATCACAAATTCCTGTACTTGGGGTGTGGGGAGTGCCACTGAACCAAGAAGACTTATTTTTCATTAGACCTATACTGGATTTTACTGGAGAAGCTAAAATTAAGATCTCTATTCTTAAACATGATGTAAAATATTAACTTCAGAAAAACCAAACACTAGTGGATTTTCAAAAAAATATTTCCACTGCTGGCTAAATGCTGGGGTTAACTAACATTAAAAAAAGAGTTTTACTTTAAAAAACCAGCTGACAGTTTGAATTTTCTCCCTGTGAATGCTGTATATACTTCAATTAGAGTTAGTTCACCTAAACCAAAAGTTAGCAATCTCGTGGTCTGCATATATTTTGGACTATAACTCCCATACAAACCCAACCAATGCCTAAGTATTGAAGATTATTGGAGTTGCTGACCAAAATATCTGGACAACGTAGAATTTGATTCCTCATTTAGTTAAGAGATACCCGTATACAAAATGAATCAACTAAATTATATATTATATAACACTTTAGGTATAATAGATTTTTTCCCCTTTTTGCTTACTTGTTATATAATAGAAAAGTAAAAAAATGCAAAATATAAACAAACAAATAAATAGAAAAACCTGAGGCAAATCCAGGAATCAGATTCATTTTCCAACTTATCTGAAACATCTAGATCAAGAAAAATTAAGACTGGTTGCAAAACAGGTTGTCAACTAGAACTACTCCAAAATGCATATTGCCACAGTAATATTATGGAGAAGGAGGTTTCTCAGTCATGCACCCTAATGTCAGAATGTTGTATCTTAGATGTGAAGATCTTTATATCTTACATGTGAAGCCATCTTAGATAACTACCAGTCATTAGTCCAGAATAATAAAAAAACCCAATGAGTGGGGTTTTTTTCTGATTTTCTGGATTACTTCAAAAGTATATATTTTTTTTCTTTTCATTTATAGTTATTATGTGACAAGAATAACATTAATTGCTGCACTTACGCCATCATGATGACACTAAAGTCTAGCCAGTTCCATGCATCACGAAGAAAAGTGAAACCATCTATGCAGAAGCCTCTTGCAATAATTTTCACAAGGGATTCAAATGTATATATACCAGTGAATGTGTACCTGTTGAAAGTAAAGAATAATGATGAATAGTATTTATAATGGAGAGTAAAATATATATTTACATTTCAAAAGCCAAGATTCTGAATATTTATTGACTGTAATCATTTCATAACCCTTTTTCCGGTTTCTAGATGACACTGCAAAATCTTGGTGACTAAAGTGGATCTGTTAAGGAACATTTTAACAGAACAGACTTGCAGCATTGTTACAGAGCTGTCATGTGTTGCACAAACAGTGAAGGGGAGGAGAGAATATTCTGCTGACTTAATAAAACTATATAGATCTTGGCTGGTATAATATTAAGACTGCAATCATGTTTGCCACATTCAGGAAGTGATGCGACTTAGAATGTAATTAAAATCCGCATGAAGTCATGCAAAGCTGCATGCGTGCGTATGTATGTATGTATGTATGTATGTATGTATGTATGTATGTAGTGTGTAAATATATGTATACAAATATCATGTACTGGAATGGCATTAGTATTGGTATTTGTACCAACAATAAACTACATTTTTTGAGAATTCTGACCTCTCAGGCATCTGGTTGACAATATTTGTTTGTGCTTTCTGGCAACAGAAGTGGATAAAAAAAAACCTGAATTGCTTCATCAGTATCTCCTTTAGCATTATAATGTAACCCAGGATCCTGGTTCCTCCCTTCCTCACCCCAAAAAGTTATAAGTCAAGATTTACAACACTGGCAATCCACCCAGAGATGGTCAGCTATATAGTATACGGTATGTTATATCAATACATGCAATAAAATATATTTTTGCCTTAAGATTGGGGCTTGTTAAAACAGAAATTCATAATATATCCTGCTCATATATAAACTACACAAATCTCAGATGGAACCATTCAAGTGGTTTTTTTAGCTGTTCCTACAGTCAGGAAGAATTAAGGTAGAGTGATAAGGAACATGGTTGCTCATTTATAATAAATAGAAATTGAAAGAATGTTTACCTTGTTGATGCATGCAAACATAAGTCATTAATTATTTTGTTTAAACATATATAGGCTAGCAATCAACAAGGGTAAACCATGCAAATAATACTATTCAATTTATCTTAATCCCTATTTAAAAATCCTTGAAAACACACCTTTGAGTTTTTAAAGGATAAAAACAATCCTTTACAGTATTTCAAAAGTGAATGCATTCCAGAGCTTAGGGAAATCAATGGAGAATCTAGTACAGCATTTCTCAACTTTGACAACTTTAAGATGCATGAACTTCAACTCCCAGAATTCCTCAGCCAGTATATTAGCTGGAGAATTCTGAGAGTTGCACTCTACACATCTTAAAGTTGCCAAGATTGATCTAGAAGCTAGCATTCCTTTAGGTAATCCAGGCCTAAGACATTTAAGATAAGGTCTCAGTTTTAATTTATTATATCTCTGTCAACCAATGAATGCCCGAAGGTAAGCATTTGGAGAGGTTTGTTATTTCCCAATCAGGTGGTAAGAAAAAAAAATGCATATCAACAACATTATGGACCAGCTTTCCTGGTGATCTTCTCCAAAGTGGAAAAGCTATGGAGAGTGGATGAATTGTAGGAATTCCATATCACAACTCCCCAGCAGATTCTAGCAGCAGACTCCAGGCACCATAATCTAAGATTCAAGTAGCAATGCCTATTATTCCCAAATGGTCTCCTTAGCACCATTGTTATTACTGAAAGCCATTTCTGACCCAAGAAAATAAACAGCCCTTTTATCAGATTCTAGACAAAAATCCATCAGGCCTATTAATGCCACCTCAGCCTATTAATCCTGTTTGAAAGGAGACCTAGTTATGCTTGTACAAGAAGTCAAAACCCTCTCAATTATGTTGCTTAATCAAGCAACATTAAAAACTTTCTAAAATGATCCATCTTGGAGAGATTCAATATAAACAAAAAAATAAATAAATCTAATAATTATTTATTTTAAACAGAAGGCATCCTGTCTTTCATTTGAGAGACATTTATGACAAGAGTGAGAACATGTTCAATTAACTCCCAGCTTGATATTTTAAACCATATTGGGCAGGAAGTTTATATATGGCACACTTTCTCATCAAAATTGGCAACTATTACTTTAAAGAATTGCTAGATATTATAAACAATCAAAGTGAAACAAACAAAAATATTATTACTTACTCCACCTGTTTCGACCATTCTGGTGGGTTACTAAAAGTCATGAACACACAGTTCGTCAAAATAGTGCACATAATGATCATGCTAAATACTGTAAAACAAAGTCAAGGAAGCACAAAAGATAAGAAATTTCTTATTGACATTAACAAAAGAACATCAAGCTGATGGTATATTTATCTTGTTTAAATTTGGGAACAAAAATCAAACACTTTCCCCCCAAGAAATAGTCAGTACTAATAAAGTTGTAGATTTGAAATTCTCCCGATAACTAATGTGACAATATGCCTAGTTTTGATTTTGGCTTGAGAAGTATTTACACCTTTTTGCAGTTTAGATTATACTGAACCCAGCCACATGAGAAAAAGGGATTGCTTTGAAAACCTTAACTGGAATTGAACTCAATACTATTGTATTGAATTATGCTCAATTTACTGAGGAGACACAGATTTCCCATAATTAGTTGCAGAATATGGACATCCAGATATGACTAATCATAATAGTTTTCAGTCCATGCAGGTCCATAACATTAATTCATGAATGATTTACATTCCATTAAATTCCATTAGTTCATTTATCAGTTCACTTATCAATGCATTAATTAGTTAGTTTATCAAGAACTTCCAACTTTTTTTGAAAGAATCCAGTGTAATTCTTTAGAAAACAACAACAACAACGTGTGATTCCTGAAACTGCTTAGCTACATCTCCAACCTTTCCTAAAAACTACAGCCAATGGGTCCAATATTTCAGCAACATCAGGATTGCAACTGTTGCTTACCCTGGTTGCAAAATATAGCTACGCATTTAAGGCATTTCCTTGCTTAAGGAATAAATAAAAAAGAATCCTGTCACATATGAATGTTCAGGAAAAAAATCATAAAAAAGAAGCCTATCTGATTTGGAATACTGTATATACTACTCAGTTAGTATATACATATTTCAAACTGATACCACCTCAAATGAGAAAATGTCTTGGTCTTCTGGTAAGGATTTATTGTGGACTAGATGTCCCTGAAGTAGCAGCAATAGCATTGCAGGGGTGATTGGTGGCAGGATGCTGAATACTAGCTGGTGCAGTCTTTCTGGATAAAGATTTTGAGATTGCCCACTTGCATTTTGGACAGCTACTCCTCATGAGAAAACTGTAGGAACCGAGGTTTTTATAATTGGCTCATAAATTGAGAGGCTGGGAGTCAAGGGGTTTCAATCCAACTCATACCTGTAATGCAGCCTATATGGACACATGGTTTGACAAGCCTCATTTCTTAAACACTTTTAGACTTATTTAGCTCTAAATAATTTAGAGCTAAACAGAGATTTTCTGAGTAGAAGAAAATTCTACTTCAGGTAAGTAAAAATTTTTTTTTTCTGGATTAAAAAGGAAAAAAGTTTTAACAATTTAAAAAACTTTTTGCATTTGCTTTTGCACTTCTATGGCTTGGACAGAGGCTTGGTTGGAACACAAAACAAATCAAGAAACTCCAAATTACATGGTTATGGAACCACAGTTTATGTTAGCTTCATTCATGCCTCACAATAAGCTAGAAACAAATCAAACACATTGTGATTTAGTATAAAGGGTGAACCTATTCCATGTATTTTAAAGTGAATTGGTTTGGGGAGTTTCATATATGGTTGCAAAAGTGAGAAAAAAAGGACAATTGAGCATCCAGGTCTGTCTAGGGCAGTGGTTCTCAACCTTTTGAATGCCTCGACCCCTTAATACAGTTCCTCATCTTGTGGTGACCCCCAATCATTTTT
>JAOYMU010000098.1:26342872-26353126 GCA_025802295.1 Psammodynastes pulverulentus
AAGGTGGTCCCTATTTTTCTACTTGCATTTTTTATGTGCTTTCGAACTGCTAGGTTGGCAGAAGCTGGGACAAGTAAAGGGAGCTCACCCCGTTACGTGGCACTAGGGATTCAAACTGCTGAACTGCTGACTTTTTGATTGACAAGCTCAGTGTCTTAGCCACTGAGCCACTGTGTACCGCTCCACATATATACCTCGTGCTAAATATGCCAGAGAAAGTAAAAATAAAGGGAAGAGAAGAGGGAAGGAATTTAAGACAGAACAGTGGAGAAAAGATAAACTTGGGAAAATACTAATTTCTCTCGGCCCAACTCACTTTACAGGGTTGTGAATAATAGAACTGGAAGGAATCTTGAAGATCTTCTAGTCCAACCTGCTGTTCAAGCAGAAAACCATATACCATTTCTTCTTAAAAACCTCCAGTGTTGAAACACCCACAACTTTTCGAGGCTAATCATTCCACTGATCAATTGTTCTAACTGTCAGGAAATTTCTTCTCAGTTCTAGGTTGGATTTTCCCTTGTCAAGTTTCCATTTGTTACTTTTTGTTCTGCCCTCAGGTGTTTTGGAGAACAGGTTGACCCCCTCTTCTTTGTTACAGCCCCTCAAATATTGGAATACTGCTATCCTGTCAGCCCTAGTCCTTCTTTTCTCTAAACTAGTCCTGTTCCTGCAACCATTCTTCATGTTTTAGTTTCCAATCCCCCTGAGTTATTTGTAAAACTAATAAAAGTAGGATAAATAAATTTCAAAGAACAACACAGAAAGCTAAAACATACTTACCCACAAGGTAAATTATTATTAGTACTGAGTTCCTTGAAATGATAATAAAAAAGCATACAGTGAGTCAATAAGTTTCATAAAACCATGCTGAAGTATCCTTATTCTATTTCACTTACAATCGTATGTTTCCAGAGCACTCTGTTTTGGCCAATGACTGTTCCTGATGGCGCCATGAAGTGGGGTCACATCCAACAGAACAAATCACTGTCCGTAGAAGATAAGCAGACCTACTGGTGAAATAGGACACCGAAGCACCAAGCCTCACTACCAGCAGAGAAAGAGCAAATGCAGCCCCTCCTGCTCCCACCCCTGATATAAAGAATTCTGATCTTGGAACAGGAGGTGCACCCCCTCCCCCTTCCCCTCCTCTTCCACCTCCATTCCAGTCCTTGGGAACACTAGTAGTTCTGCCTGGAAAGCCAGACACTAGCCAGGTGAAGATGTCCACTTGCAGGGAAGGAGACCAGATGGAAGCAGAAGCTTAGTAGAATCAGATCCCATCAATCGTAGATGCTCAGCTTCCCCTAGGCCTGGTGGAGAAGTGAAAAGATATATTTGCATATTTAAGACACTCAAGGCCCAGGGGTTGGATCCGGCCTGCAGCTTAGATCCAGCCTGCGGCTTAGATCTGGCCCATGGGGCCACTCTGGAAAAAGTGAAGGACTGACCCATGGTGACTCTGCGAGTGAAAACAGAGCTCAGGAGGCCCTCCCGAGCTCCATTTTCACTGGCAGAGGGTTGTAGGAGGCTGTCGCAGCCGAAAATGGAGCTCAGGAGCCTGTTTTCTCTGGCAGAATGCTTGGGTCACCACAGGCGCCCCTGACACGAGTGATGTCAAGCTGGCTTGATGTCACCCTGGCCATGCCCACTCCGCTCCCCCCAGGTCAAACACAACCCTGATGTGGTCCTCAATGAAATCGAGTTTGACACCCCTGCCTCTAGAACAACTTCTGTGATAACCCAGCTTCAGACTGAACGTGACAACTGCAATTGGCTCTTCCTTGGACTTTACTGTTGTACCTGGGCTATTGGTTGGAGTTTTGGCTCTCGCTCAAATAGTGCTACTGCCTGATCCTTTACAAGACAGGTGAAAAGCTAAAGCCTGATTTATGGCTTTTTGAGGCAGAACATCTGTCAGTAGAATTCCTGATTTATGGCTGCTCTGTTTACTTCCTGCTGGAGGATGCTTAGCCTGTGAAAGGTGTTGGGGCTGCAACTATATTGTTTGTAAAAAAAAAATCAGCTTATGCTATAAAAGAACACCTCAGCCTCCACTTGGATGTCAATGCTTCTCCGACAATGGGTACATCCACATCATAATCAATCAACCATTAAGACATCCATTAAGATGAATCAATCTGGCTGGCTGCTGATTCATTTTCATGTTTTTTCTGTATGTGCCTTTATGTCTCTCCTTCTCTTTCCTCTTTGTTTTATTTTTTTTTAGATTTCGGGACCGTGAATGATGTATTTTTCACATTTTATTTCACTTAATAAACAAAATAATGCTTTGCCTCCCTTAATCCTGCTCATTCGTGTGGTAACCATAAAAATCCAACTACAGAGCAATTAATTAAAATACATCAAACTATTTTTTGTTTGCTAACAGATATAAAAGAACTTCACCACAGAACTTGCTATGAGTGGATTTGGTTTTTTCCCCCACTCTCATTCACGGCAAGAGGGGATGATGGCATGAATGAAACCCAGTTGGTATTTGTCCTTCCCTAATATTTTCAATTCAATTGTCATTCTGCATTTCAGATGCTTGCCCATTCCAGCTTTGTGATACTATGATCTTTCCAATGCTGTTATTATGTTATTTTGCTAACCAAATTTCTTTAACGTCATGTTTTGCTGTTATTTATATGTGGATAAGCATCTATAGAACCCAATATTCACAGGAAACATGTTGCATGATGTTCATCAGATTTCCTTCCTGTTGCACCTTGAAAAGAGTTATTAAAAATGACACAATAATTTAAAAACTGTAAAAAAGACTATTACAATTGGCTGCCACAAATTTGGCTGCACCTCCTAATGCTTCTTTCTTAATTCTTCTATCGTACTTCACTCTTTCATTGTTGGAAGATGTCAGAGTATTTGCAGCATCAACCCAGGAGCAAAAAACAGCACACAGAGACTTAAACATTTAACAGTGGTTTACATACAAGACGTATAGAGATATATATGTGGTAGGCAAATACCTGACAAGCAATCAATCTTCTTCTTAACTCTACAGGGAGAACTTTACAATGGATACTGAACATAAGGAGAGAGAGCACATCCTCTCCTGGCTGCATTATATAAACACCTCTTAAAGTGGTAAAACCTTCTGTGGACCCCTTAGTAGACTTCAAATGGCAATACAAAGGCTGATTCATCCTCATTGCATCAGCCTTGCATTGCATCAGCTTTACTGCTGGTCAGCTCTTAAATCTCAATACCTTAACAGAAGACCTGAAGGGCCAGGTTGAAGTCAGATCACCCTGGAGAAGGTCACTCTGCTAGACAGAAGTTCTCTGAAGATGGGCTCCAGTACGAGTCCGAAAGCTCAGAAGATAAATGCTCTGTTCCCGGTGACTGGCCCAGATTGGATCCTGCAACATTATCCTGGGACAGGTATAATTGTCTTCATTTGTAAGGCCTATTTATGTTGTTGATAAGAACTGACACCAACCTGGTGGCACATAATGAATAAAAAATGTTCTTGTGGCTGTTTTATTATGCACAGTGGACACTTTATTGTAATATACTGTTTACAGTGCATGTTTACCATGCATTTAACAGGTGTTAATTTTTATTCCAGGTTGCTATATGTCTACACAGATTTAGCAGCATGCTTAATTTTGATTTGTTTGAAAATCTATCAGGAAGTTAAGTGGTCTTTTGTGATTTTGTTTCTTCCCAGATCGAGAACTGCATGGACAGACCATGTGAGGAAAGAAGTCCCTGCCTTCTACCACCTATAAGCACAGATACTTTTGCTATGTATACACATACAGAAGACTTCTAAAAATGATCTGATAAATCATTTGGCATGGCCTTCTCAAATTCCAACTAAAGAACAATGGTTTTTAAAACTTGACTAACTTGGAATGTGTGCATAGGAAAACGGTTAGTATACAACCACCTCCTCTGTCCTTCACATAATCGTCAGCAAGAGCATTATAAAGTCTTCGCTCTGGTGAGCTTAGCAATTGGGTGCTTAGAGGAAAAGAATTCAGTTGCCAAGATTCCTGTAACTTAACCTCTTTTCCCTTTCAATAAACTGCTGTAAGAATCCTTCTTCCCCTCTTGCCTACACCTTGAAACTAACCACTTTCGAGAATCCACAGATACTCTAATCCTAAAATGAAGAAATATGGTTAACTGTGGCCTTAGTTCTTTTATTTATTGGATTTTTATGCTCTTTATTACTTTATAAGTAACTCAAAGTGGCAAAAATCCACAATACTCCTTCCTCCTCCTATTTTCCTCACAACAATCATCCTGTGAGGTAGGTTAGGCTGAGAGAGAGAGAGGGGGAGAGAGAGAGAGAGAGAGAGAATGAGAATGACTGGCCCAAAATCACACAGATAGCTTTCATGCCTAAGGCAAGACTAGAATTCACAGTTTCCTTGTTTTTAGCCTCTAGCTTTTCTTAACCAGTGGGGGGATTCAAATAATTTGAACAGAGAATAAAGAACAACTGGTTCTTTGCCCTAATGACCAGCTGGGTAGGCGTGGCTGGGTGATGATGTGACTGAGTGGAGCTCAGGCAGCAGTAAGTCTGGGCGTGCTGCCAAGAACTTTTAGCTGTTATAAGGGTTAACCGAGAGGCAGTTTCTGTAAGCAGCGCAATAAAGATTAAGCTAGAAACAATACCAGAATGTTTCCTTCCTGCCTTCCTTACAGGATCAGCCCTGTAAGGTGGAAAAAAACAAAAGGAGATTTCTTCCAACAACTGGTTCTCCGAACTGCTTAGAAAGTTAACAACCAGTTCTCACGAATAGGTGTGAACCTGTTGAATTCCACCACTGTTCTTAACCACTTAGACCAGGGCTGTCAAAGTCCTGGCCTGTGGGCTGGATGCATCATGTGCTGGCCACACTGATGCACAGTTTAGTGAAGGGGAAAAAAGTCTCGATATGTCATGTGATGCTGCCATGACGACGTGAGTTTGACACCCCTGATTTAGACCAAACTGGCTGTTGTATTCTGTTGGGGACATTTTTAAGTGCTTACTTGATCATTGTAATATTCTCACCTGTTTTCTCATCTCCTGCAATAGTTACACAACAGGTGCACAACCTGATTGTCCCCTTTGCTATTCCGGCAGCCTTTTGAGAAATTTGTAAAAACACCCTTAGAGATTTTCCAGAAGCAATTTTTAATTTTACTTTACTTAAAAAAAAAATCTTGTCCCTGATAGAAAAGTAATCATATGAACATTATTTATTACATTTAAAAGTCAAGTCAAGTCAATGAAATGCAATGCAATTTTAGTTCATTTAAATCCACAAACTAGGTTTTGCTATGTCACTCAGATGTCAAGCATGGTCCTCAGTTGAGAAAAAGTTGTGTAACTGTGTATTAAACACAACAGTTTACAATATGAAAAGTATGTCTAACAGTATGAAGTTTATCTCTGTTAGCCAGACTTACCTGAAATGGAAAATATTATATAAACATCAAGCCATATCAATATGCTTCTAAATCTTATTTATAGCTACCCCATTAGAATAGCTCCATGATACACAAAGCATTAAAATCATTCTAGATTAGGATAATCAGACACAGTCCATGTATTATGTCCTACAAGGCGACATAATCCATCTCGGGTCTCTGCTATTGGCCTAGACTGGAAACAAACAAGAAAGTTGGCAGACTCTTAAGAGGCATAACGGGAGGACTTGCTTTGGAAGTTGTGCTGGCCTGTTCCAGTTTTGACAGTGGACTAAAACTTAGCATTCTTTGTGCCACTTAAGAATGGCAATGGCAGCAAAGCCACTGAGCTGGGCTTCATTTAATGTCAGGATTCTGCATAGCACTACCCAAGCTCTTGTCTGCAAGAGATATAGCTTGCTTGCTTCTATGAAGTACAGCTAAAGATGTCCTTGAGTTATGCTTGACTCCTGCTGGTTCAATCCATACAGTTTTGTGGGAACCATAGCATCTTAAAGCAGTGGGCTGGAAATAGAAAGCCATGATAACAATAGCACTTAGACTTATATGCTGCTTCATAGTGCTTTAGAGCCCTCTCTAAGTGGTTTATTGAGTCAGCATATTGGCCCCCAACAATTTTGGGTCCTCATTTTACCCACCTTGGAAGGATGGAAGGCTGAGTCAACCTTGAGCCTGGTGGGATTTGAACTGCTAAATTGCAGGCACCGACAGTCAGCAGGTGTAGCCTGCAGTACTGCACTCTAACCACTGCACCATCGAGGCTGCACCACTCTAACCATGATGGAGTGGATTGCCCATAGAATAAAATCCTGTTATCAGGCTGCTATTTATTAAGGCAAATAATTTTCCCCAAGCACATCACAAAATGTCATTTGGGGGAAAAAAAGGACTTTGCTAGATTTGGCTGCGTTACTTTTTCAGATACTCTTTTTCAGTTAATTCCCCCAAAGGATCATGAGCCAATGATGGATGAACCAGATCCTTTAATTAGGATCCTTTTCCTGTCCTGTCGTCTAAGCAGATCAAATCAAGCTGAGGGCCACTTTCTCAAAAATTCCCCAGTTTCTTCCAAATCAAAGTATCTGTCAGAAGATGACGGGGAATGCCAGATCAAACCTCAAAACATCTCCTCACCTTTCGTGTTTTTGCTACTGCTGCTTTTTTTTTGAATGCTACTTCTTTTTTTGGCCAAAACTAGATTTTTTTTCTCATTTTTTTTTAACTTCCAATGGGATTGATAGTAATTTCGGTGATAGGGATCATGAAAGATCAAGAAATCCCTATATAATCCTGTTGGTTGCCTTTAGTCTTTTAAAAAGAACAGTGAAGGCAAATTAGTCCAGGTACAGTTAAGATGGAGGCTCGGATCTGTGATACAAAGATGAAGCCATGAGCATTCGACTACACTCAAGCACTATAGTTGTGAAGCTATTTTCAGTGGATCAAGTTTCTGACAGAAAAATAGGCTCTCTCTGAAATGCAGAGAACCAAAACAATACTAGAAATGCTTCCCCTCAGGACCCTTTTAGCTTTTGATGGATTGCTGTTGATCTATCAGAGGGAAGTAGAATTATAGATATGGTCTCCCCCAACACAGCAGTTTCTTAAGAACAGAACAAGGAGGAAGTTTGACTTTTCAGAGAGTTGGAAAAAAATGGCTAGATAGATAGCCTTGTACACATCCAAGAAATTACAGCATCTGAAAGTTATCATGTCCTCTGAGAATTATGCAAGATGTAATTTATATGAGGAAGTCCCAGATCTGGGCAATTTATTATCTTTTAAATTGAAAATAACCTTCCAGGCTTGAATTCTTTTTTTTCTTTACTCTTATTACAATATGACAGGGGATACTAAAAACCCAGTAGGCCACAAAAATATTATGCTTAGATTGCTTTTGGCTCAGTTGGTCACAAGCACTGTAAGCTGAGGGGAGAACCCCTCCCAGTGTTTTGCAAAGCAACTTTCCCTTTTTCAAAATGGCTCTCATGATCAAAGTAGCCCTTTTGTTGGTGGGGTGTGTGCGGTAGGGTGCAAAATAAAGAGGCTTCCCTTGAAAGAATTTTGAAAGCGTTTTGTATTTGTGAAAGCACGAACGGTTGCCATTTTTCCTCAGCCGCGTTTCTCTATATGTCAAATGAGGGGTGAATTAACACAGAAGAAAGAATGGCTGGCTCATTTGAACATTTCCTCGAGTGCAGATGGGAGAATGCCACTTGGATGAAATGTCTTCAGATTTCATCGTAGCTTTGTCACAAGTTCTTGCGGGCAAAGCAGACAAAATGTTTAATGACTTGGAGCCCTTGGTCTGGGGAAATGTTGGCATCCCAAGTCTGAAAATGTTGTTTATTAGTTATTACTGTCACATTTCAAATGAGGACCAAAAGAAAGCAGAGAGCTGAAGTCAGACTCTGGCTACAGTATGATTGCATTCTTAAACGAGAATCAGTGAAGAAATATTTGGAGTGGAGGGAACAACTAGAAAGGGAAGAATTAACATCTCTTTAGTTTTGTCAGTATGCTGCAAGCATTTCTCTTCACTTAAGCTCCTGTGTCTTTTGGTCTTTATCTGTTTTCACACATGCACTTTCCTGTTGTGCCTCTTTCTCTCCCAATTAATTAATATTTTGATTGAGTGCTGATTAGCAATATTAGCAAACTTTGCTTGTCAACAAGTCTGGAAGTGAACAGACTTTCGGATTTAGTTCAGCTACCTTGGCATTTGCATTGTAAACAAACAGTTGGTCTCATGCATATAATAAAAAGCTGTTTACAAAGGGCTGAAATCTTGGGATGTGAAAGCTAAGATCTGGAGATGTCAGAGTAAGGATCGGCAGATAGAGCTTTCCAAACTTGTCAGCTTGAAGATGCGTGGACTTCCATTCCCAGAATTCTCTACCCAACATGCTTGCTGGGGAATTCTGGGAACTGAAGTCCACACATTTTTAACATGGGCAAATTTGAAAAAAAAACCACATTGCTCTAGAGCCAATGCATGTTGGGACAATCCACTGTAAGCAAAAACAAAGAAAAGTATCTTTCTCTTCATTCTACAAGAGTGTTGGATTGACTAATATTTTCCCATTAGATTCATTGCCTTTGTTCAGTCACTGACTGTGGTAATGTCTGAGGTTTTATTCCCTGCTCTGTCATCTTTAATGGCCAAAATGGCAAGGAAGGCAATCAGGGGAGGAAGCCTTCTTTTTTTGCTTATTCCCATACCTGCTTGTGTCTGGTCTGCTCCTCCTTCCAGCATTTGAATTTCTTGGTTTAGCATGGAAAGAACAGAATGCTAGAAATACTTCGGAAATCTAAATCCCCCATTTTGATAGCCCTATTTTCATCAAGTTCTCTGAATAAATATTCTTTTGAATTCTTGGTTTTTACTATGAAACCATGTACTAGAGTTTCACTTAGCCTAATGTAGGCTTAGAACCAGTGGTGGGATTCAAATAATTTAATTGTCAACTCAGAAAGCATTCCTGGCTTTTTCTTGAGTTTCCATTAGAAGGGGAGAAGGAAAGATCTGATAGAGCAGTATAGATGTTATGATGACAAGCACATTCCACACATACCTTTCCCCAGATCATGTCTCACATTACCAGAGCTAGCTAGCAAGGTGTGGTTTTCAAGTCCGGTAAAAAGAAGCATTTTTGTTGGAGAGCTTGATATATAACACAACCTGGGAGGAGGGAGGAACAAGGGTCATAGGTGGACAGTAAATTACGTAGGACAGAGCCGACCGCACTTGGGTTGAGTGCTGACATGTTGATTATAATAAATGATGAGATTTCTTTTGAAACTTGGCTTGAGACTCATGAATTGATTATAGCATCTACCGGAACCCTGACAGATACTCTTGAAAGAGTTCCAGGATCTGCAAGGAGATTCCTAACTTGAAATATCTGCATTGTTGTACAACTCTTAAAAACCATATTCTGAGTCCATTCTTATTTAAAATTGGGCATACAAGTCTTCTTGATATATAATGTTAATTTTGCCATTATGCATATTCTCTAAGTATGGTTTCTCAGTCTGATGTTGTCAGCAACATCTCTTTTCCAATTGTGGGATAAATTTGTCCTTATTTGTATATCAGTGTATCAGGATATACTTTAGTAAGTTGTGATATTTAAAAATTTATTTATTCTAGAAAGGTTCCTAGTAGAAGGAAGTGGAATTTCCATCCGATCTTTGTTTTTACTTTTTCTGATCAATGCTGCCTATTTCTTTTGAGGACTTTTTGAATCTTTTTACATGACCATCACATATGATAAAATGTTCCTCTATCACAACATTTCCAATATTTATAGTATTATTTTATGACTTAATTTTGAAATTATGGATGGAAGTATAACATGTATGGATACATACATGTTATGCCAGTTTTCAGCTTGGGGCAATACTTGGCCTTTAATTGTATTGGGATGGGTTGGTTGTATGTTGTTTCTTTCTAACTGTGAAAGGAAGGAAGTTTTCTAAAATGTATATAGATAGATAGATAGATAGATAGATAGATAGATAGATAGATAGATAGATAGATAAATAGATTATTTTTAAAATTCATTTCTCAAAAATGAATAGGATATTTTTGTGTAGATTGTACCTAGAAGAAGACAGATGCTAATGGGTTCCATTCAAACCTGCTTGTTTATACCACAGTAGAGCTAATTTTTGTGAATCCTGCAAATTGCTCCAACAGAAAGTTCTGATATGCCTATCCTTTCTTCTTTCCTGAAGATTCTAGAATTAATTCTTGACATCCACATTAAAAAAACCAGATACTAGACAACAAGAGAAGTC
>JAOYMU010000098.1:26429738-26440203 GCA_025802295.1 Psammodynastes pulverulentus
TCTATCTATCTATCTATCTATCTATCTATCTATCTATCTATTTATCTATCTATCTTGATTAGCCTATAGGCCATGTCAATGTACAGGTTCAAAGACATATTACCATTAAAATTCTAAACAAACAATTTAAAATGAGAGTAGGGTAAAATACAATAGTTATAAAATACAATAATTTAATACATAAATATGTAAAATGGAATAAAATGACATAAAATGATATTTCTGTATCATCCCAATCAGGCCCACATATGCCGATGTCAGTTGGACCATTTTGGTCAGAAATTGTGCTGTATTAAATGTCGTTTTCAGATTCTGGCTACACATGTTGGTATGTTGTTTTAATATGGGCCTTCCAGTGGGCAATAGATATCTCCTATCTATAAATACTACATTTTATACAACTGGAAAATGGGATCAAGCCAATACTAAGCAGATATCCACTGGCATTTAACATTCTTGGGCAAAAGTCCATTTGAAAAGAATTTCTTTGCAAAGCATGCATCTGTGGTAGAATAAATTTATTTTTTTAAAAGTGGACAAGGAGGGGATAAGTTACTTTTAAAAAAAAAAAGCTTATGTTGGAGAAATGAACATTTAAATATCCTGTTTTGGGGATCCATATTTAAAAATAAAAAGAACACTGGAACAACTTGTGCGAATAAGCATTTGGGTAGGAAAATGCATTTCAGAATTGACATGTATTGTCAATTTTATGCAAAGCTTACTATGGATTTAAATGTTTTATTACTTATACAGAGGATAAAATGGAACAGATTTATACTGATTCCTAAGTGAATGCAATACTTGTCACCTAAGATCGAAAATTCTAGCAATCCAATATAAGATTAATAAGACAAATTGAAATTCAAAAAGCAGTTCTATAAATCCAAATAAAATCCACATACAGCCCATATACATCTAAAACACATCCCGACTCTCAATCATTTATGATTGTCATTGCTACAGTCTGTTACCTTGTTAATAACAATCCGAGATTGAATTTCAGTGGCACCCACTGTGAATAGTGCAATGTTATAAATCACCACCATATTAGGGTCATTCAATGCTTAAAGGAGACATGGGAAGAAAGGGTCTCTTTAAAGGCTGTTGGCCATGCTGTCCTTTTTTTTTGGAGTCACTTGCCCAGAGGTTAGAGATGTTTGGAATTTGAGCAAAATCTGATTTCCTGGATCTGTGCAGATCAGAAGACATCCAAACTACTTTAGTTGGTCAGTGATCATATAAGATACATGCATATTCAAGATGATATAAACAGGGCTTTTCTTCGTCGAAGAAAGGTGCTGGAACGCACCCCCCCTTCGTGTCGCTATAAACCCGGAAGTAATAGCGCGCAATTGGTGAAGTCTGTACCATGTGATCCAGACTTCAAAAAGGATCCGGAACGCCATTCCCCCGGGTTCCGGCAGAAAAAAAGCCCTGGTGTTGACACTTTAAATTGTGACATACTAGGCATTCTACTGAATTATAAAATGTGCCTAACCATTGTTAAGTAGAGTAACAATTATCAAGCAATTCCTTTGATTTTCCACCAATATCTGATATGTAAAACCATCTTTATAAAGGTTCTGGAAATACGCTCAGTTTAATTGTCTAGACTCTAGACCTTGGTTGTATTTACATACTGCATTAAATTATGGCTATTTCTTTGGCTTTGGCATAATGCATGATGGGGTTTTAAAACTTTTTTCTTTTAGCTTAGCATGTGGTGCAAACTCAGCCATGTGGTTTATTCAATAAACTGTGGTTAAATAAATAATGGTTAATCACGAGATCAGTTTCAGTGTGCACTCTTGTTATGATGATCTTCTGCTTCATGTTTTTAAAATTCTTCCTGTCCAAATTAAACATTTACTTTTCCCTGGCAATTTGTTTGATGGCATCTCCCTCAGATTTATTAGGCCCTAACTCTTTTTTAAAGACATGCAGTTTTATTTGTCATGACTTCTGGGTAATATTGGAAACTCAAGGCAGGACTGCTCTCTTGTCGTCAAGCTTTGATTTCAGAATTCATTAAATGACCTAATCTGAACAAGCGACAGCTGCATCCAAAATGGAAAAATTTCATTTTGAGTACAAATCCGATTCCATTCTCTGCAGCTTGGACAAGAAATGTTCCTACTTCATTTCATTTCATTTTATTTGTGAAGTAACACTGGAAAATCTATAGGGAAGCCTATCAAATGCATGAGCACTGCAAGTTTTCTTTTAATAGGTTACTGGACTTGCTGAAAGCTGCCTAAAATTGCAAGAGCCCTACCTTTGGCAATATGCTTCAGTGATTTTTCAAATGCCAACTCTCAGAAAATATTTCTAAAACAGCTTGTTTATCAAAGTACTCCTAGAATCTGTGGTATACTAAATGCACAGATTCAATTTATGTTCTTTATTCTGCACAATTGATACATACTTCTCAGCCGATAAGGAGGTACAGTAATGCCTAATATAGGCCTATAAGTATGTACTGTAAGTATTTTATTTTATTGATGAAATTGCAAGGATGTATTAGTAGTGAAAGAAAAAGCAGTCTTAAAAGTTTCCCTGCCAGACCACCATTACTTAATTTCGTACTGAACAACTTTTCATAATTTTCCAGGAAATATTCTGGTTAGTGGATCTCACTTTGAAAACAGCTACTTACATTGCAAGAAAACTATTATTCAATCCCTGTGTTATTGTTTCACAGATTTCAAAACAGATCGTCCCCACCAATAATGCAAGTTTGTTCCCCTATATCTAAACTAATTTTATGCAAACTAAAGAACACGGAGTAAGCAAATAGACTCAGGTATGTTTGATGCAGAATGTTGGTTTTCTAACTGCAGGCTTAAGGGTTTGCCTTTCCTGAAGTGCTGGATGGCAAACCATTTTTGAAAGCAATAATATAAACATGTCCCCTCTCATGGACATCCTTGTAGTTTAACTCCCCTCCTCCAGACTTTAAATGCATTGACATACCTCCCCAGAAAAAGCTTGTCCATTCAACAGATGTTCTGATCCCTGGCTGTCTTCACTGCCAAAGTGTAACCGTATTTCTTCTAGTCGGTGACTGTATGTCATGGGCCCTCCGGAGATATTCACCAAGTGTTCTTTATCCAGGCGTAGAGAAACATGTCTCCCTGTATTATACATTGTTCCACTGACCTAAACAAAACAAAACAAAATACAAAAGATGATATCAACATTTTTTTTAAAAAAGTTGAGAAGAAATTAACAATCTTTTTCAATCAGTGTTTCTCAACTGTGGCCACTTAAAAGAAGTGTGGACTTCAACTCTCAGAGTAATTCTGGGAGTTGGTCTACACATCTTAAAGTTGTCAAGTCCACATGTCTTAAAGTTATCAAACTTGAAAAACATTGTTTTAAGGGTTTCTTTTTTTCTGCTTGGAACATTGCGTTATACACCAAATTCTTTCAATGTGCACATTTCATGTAAAATATGCAAGACACATGCACACATTAGATGAGAGTGTATGAGAAACACAATAACTATAATGTAAGTTGTGTGTAATAAGTAAGAATGTGAAAGCATTCCTTAGCTTAGAATGAAATAATTGCTTCATTAACAAATTTTGGGCCCCAGAAAGGGGAACGTTTGCAAGAAAGTGTAAGTTATTTACATTATACTTAAACATTTTTTAAAAACAAGCTAATTTATTCTTGCTGAAAATGTCATATAAAAAAAATAAAGAAAACTTGCTTGGAAGACACAAGGATCCCAAAAATAGGAAACAGCGCTTTTTTTTGGACCCTTAACATCTTTGGATGAAAAAAGTTATGCCAACTATGGTTGTTTCAACATAACTAATGGAATTGTTTTGTCCAAGATGTATTGACCATATAGCATTCCCTTAAGACATTATGACCCTAATATTGAATGATAGCTCCTGTAATGAAAGACAATAGGGTTAGGTCTGTATACATGACCTGTGAATGATCACACTCTCTGGATTTTATAGCAGGGTCACTGAATGGCATTCCGCTAGAATGCCTGAGTAAGTTGCAGTATAAAACTCCAGTATGCTCACCCAAGTCATACTAGCAAAACCGAAGTTGAGTAGTAAGTAAAAGACTTGCTACTGTTTATTAGTTTCATTTCAAAAGAAGATGATGCTGATGGTGGAAAGTCAAAGCAACAAGACTATATATATATATATATAGTCTTTTTTATTTGTTACTGATGCCATTACAAAGATAGAAGATAGAAGATAGAGGGTACAATCTGCAAAACTTCCAACACAAGTTTTACAGAATTCATTTTCCAGAAACACATGTAAAATATTTGATTTCAAGATGGATTGTCCATCACTGTCCATGTCTTTTTTTCAGTGCCATTGAGTAATTTCATTCATTCATTCATTCATTCATTCATTCATTCATTCATTCATTCATTCATTCAATTTCTATGTTGTCCATCTAATCAAGGCGACTATAGGCAACTTACAGTCATTCAATAAAATATATCATGTAAAACATTTAGTACAATAATAAATAAAACCCATAAATTGTTGATTCCTGGTGAATGGCCATGAACCAAGCTGAAGATTCATACTGCCCTAAAAAAATTTGTGATCTGTAGGTCTTCTTGGACTCTAGCCAAAATAACAGGTGGAAACCATGGCCACAGAAGGCCTTGCCCAGATTGAACTGGTGTTCCAGTTGCCTCAAACAGAATATTTTGGCAACAGGAACTCTGATCCCCATCTGTGTTGGACTATTATACACAGCCTTCTTTTAAAAATGATGCAGAAGTTGGCAAGATTGCTGACAGGACAACCCCATCATTATAGAATAATGTGGATTCCAAACTGGCTCCATTGATTACGTTTAGGCTTCAGACTCAATTCAATTACTGATTGTTATCTTTAAGCCATTTATGGCCTAGTACTAGGTTATACCTCATAACAGGAAGTATCTTATCTGAATACACTACTTACCTGGTACAGATTTCTCCAGAGGATTTATTCAGAATGACCCCTCCCTGTGAGGTACATGGGCTATAGATCAGGCAACAAGCCTACTCAAAGGGTAAGGCCCACTTCAAGAAAAAAAAACCCCTACTATTTCAGTAGGCTATTGGCCCTTAGTGGGCAACCATTATAGGTACCTGGGTGTTATTGTTATGGTTTGATTTTAATAATCGCATTTTAGCATTCTTGTTCACCTTATAGAGTCTGTCAGAATTGGAATAAATAATAAAGTACTTTTAAAATGGAAACTAGGTGGCTTTCAGGTAATTCTGTAAAGCTGAACCCCAGACATCTACCTTCAAATCCCCCCAGGATGGCATTGCCTTGAGTTTAAGTTAAATGTTTAAGTTAAACTGTCTTATAAAGCTTCTTACTTCTGTGTCTTGAGGCTTAGAAATGGATAATGGCCATGCGGGCACTCACGCATGCACTCTCTCTCTCACACACATTACTCACATAGTAAAAAGCTTGTTACTAAATTACTCTGAATCACATTTTTCAGCACTTCTTTGGGGAAAAAAAACTTAGGCTGACTAGATACAGAACATTAGATTACGATAATTTATATTAATCAGAGGAAAGTCTACCAACAGTATGCTTTGCTAGGCTTTAATTTGCAAGGAACGCCTTGCCAATTACACACTATACTTTATAGTTCACTGGCATCATAATAATTAGTGCTACTGCAGTGTAATTTGATCAGTGATAAGTAATTCCTGTGCTTAAAGGTCTTATTTTGTTGCTTATTTCCTTGTAAAAAAATGTTACGTTATAGGGATTTTTGTAAGAGACGTTAAGAACAGCCATAAAGAGTCCTGCATTATTAATCTGACAGAGGGGTTTTATGGTCTCTTTCTGATTTCAAATCAGAATGAAGAAAGTTTCTATTTGTCACATAAAGTCATTTATTAATAACCGAAGTGGGTGGAAAAACATCTTCACAATGAGCAGAACAATTTTCATTTGCCTTCTGCTTTACTGTCTTGATATTAATGCATACAGTAAATATGTAAAGATTAATGTTAAACATTATTTGACATTTGCCTTACTCTGTTGATAGCAACATTCAGGGTCTTGAGAAATAGAATATGTGTGTGTATATGTACAAATACTTGCCTGCACACCTGCACAAAAGAGAAGGAAGGCAGCTAACTAGAACAGACTGGTTTAATCCAGTGATAAGATAACTTTTAATGAACTTTTACACTTCTGTTTCATTTCATTATTAAAACCCCCACTCCCCTGGTATTATAATGAAGGAAATATGTTACATGCTAAAGATATTATAGATATTAGGATAACAAAGATTATGCACAAGTGCTAAAATTGTGAGTTTGCACTGCTCAGTGAATGCTTTTTTTCTGGTATACTTTTTTCTTGTTTTAACAAAGTGTAGAGATGATGCAGAAACAATTCTCAACTGTCCCTTTTTGTCAAGAGATCAATGAGATACACTTTGTGTATCAGAAATAAATAAAGACTTTTTAAACACCTTCCCTGATTCAGTGTGTCTTTTGGCTACGCGTACCAGATTGAATGAATCAGTCAGGTTTTCTGGCCAACACTGTATACAGGAATGAAAAGCCATGTGCTCCATACTGGATGTGTTACTGCTTTCAAAGAGAAACAAGAAATAAAAGAACTGGCGGGAAAGTCATTTTGTTGATTGGCTTTTTTGAAATGACACATGTCCCTGAATATTCTGTTTGACACTGAGGATATTTGCAATATAATGAAAATCCATTTCTGAACTCTGCCGGATGCAAATCTGAAATTAGAGGAAACCCTTGTTTTCTCTCTTGAAGGTAAAATAGTCTGACTGATTTCTAACATAAATCTAATAATTCTCTACAGAGAACAAAGGGGAGCGAGCCACAGGACTAGCTACACATTGGGGAATTTAACAAGTAAAATTCTAAAGAACCCACACAGGATCTCCTCTGGGAGTCCTTTGCCATTTCAACAGCAGCTGATTCCACGTGCCCACTTTGTCTGCCCTCAGGAGCTGAGATCAATGTCTCACTATTGCTTTGATCTTCCTCGGCATGGAGTATCTGGAAGACATGTCAATAAACTCTACTCAACATTTCATATTTTTTTGGGTTCTGCTTTGGACCCCTGTACCTGGTGGTAACTTAAGCCTCATAGTTCCGGCAATGTATTCCAGCCACTTCCACCAGTCTTTGTTGAATTCAGTCATGTTCATAATGAAAACATAGCAGTGTAAATCTTGTATGATAGCAGAGGATCTTCTTGGTAAGGAATCACAGAAACAATGCATTGTGCAGTGGCTTCAGAGACTTATCACTCATGTCCAATACTGGTGGTTCCTCTTCTTTTGTCTGGTCTATCAATGTTTGGCTTTCAAACAAAATGTAACCAAGTATTTGAAGCTGAGTAATGCAAAGGTCTCAAATTTTTTTAAAAATATTAATATCTCTTCATAGAAAATTTAAATTATAGCAGTCCTTTGTTCTCCCTCCCCCTCTTGCCAGGAGAAGCCAAAAGATGAAGTGAGGGCAGAGAATACGATGAGATGAGGGGATTTCTGGCCAATAGAGGAGAAGGTGGAGGGGCTAGAAGTGCAGTTGCTAGATGCCAGACTATCAAGTTAAAATGGTAATTATGGGTGTGTGTAATAAATTTGACACTTGTATGGAAGGTTCTTTGAGCTACGTTCCAACTGTTTCAGCTAGATAGATAGATAAAGTTAAACTATAGTTATTCTGTCATATAACCAGGGGTGAGCTGAGCTTCAAAAATTTTAGCAAGGGGTTCTCTGCCCTGTTGCTGGGTGGGCATAGCCATGGTGGGCATGGCCTAATCGGACTCCTGCATCACAGTGGGGGGCATTTTTGCCTTCCCTGGGCTCCGGAGGCTTTTCTCAAGCCTCCAGGAGGGCAAAAATGGCCTCCCTAGGCTCCGGAGGCCTGTTTTCCCTCCTCCCTGAGCCCCTGCGCATGCCATGCACTTACCTGCATCCAAAATGGGCCACGTGAGGACTCCTGGGAGGGCGGGAGCAGCCAGCAGTGGGATTTGGAGGTTCTCCGAACTGCACAGAATCTTAGCTAGAGGTTCTCCCGAACTCCCAAAAGCCCACCCCTGGTTATGTCACCGTATCTCCAGGCAAAGGATCAAACATTCCCCAGTCACAAATCGAAAGGACTTTGCGCATGATGGGATTGTCTTCTTCCACTTGCTAAACCAAGAAACCTATTTCAACTCTCATAGGACATTGGCTTAAAGGCTTGGCTGCACCAGGAAAGGAATCAAAATAATCCCAAATAAATGTTAGCACTCACCGATCCAAAGAGATTTCCGCTACTGTCTATACAAAGATTGAATCCGGTCTTTACACCAATTATCTTTACATGTCCTTCACTTATAACTCTGATTACCAAAGCACCTGGAAGCAAAGAGGTTAAATATAGGAAAGTTCTTCATACATATCTTAAGCTAGAAAGAGCAACCTCCAATAGCAGCTTCAAATATCAGAATACTATTATGTGAGACCTTCCCAGGCTTCCAAAATTCTGGCCAATCGTGGCAATATATTTGCCCACAGACTCAGTCAAAAGGGAAAACACTCTTTTTAATGACCCTGTAAATCCTGGATTTGATCCTGGAGGTGCCCCTCCCTCCATCCCGCCCGCATCAGCCAGCCCCGCAACTCCGTCGCGGACTTACTATGCACCGTCTGGACTGGGCTGCCATCCACACGTCCGTTCGGATGAATCTGCAGATATAAGCTTTTCTGGTTGCTGGAAGGGTAAACAGTGGTGGGGTTAAAATAATTTAACAACTGGTTCTCTGCCCTAACGACTAGGTGATCGTGTGACTGGGTGGGCGTGGCCAATTTGATTGGTCTCACCCTTAGGAAATTCCTCCTTAGTCCAACTCACAATCAAATAGCACAATCAAATAGCCCTGTTCCAATATTTAGAATAGAATAGAACCGTGATGGAGAACCTATGGCACACACTTTTGGCCCCCGAGGAAAAAAAAGGTTAGCCATTACTGGAATAGAGTAACAGAGTTGGAAAGGAGGTCTTCAACCATGCATTGTATCGGCTGCATTCCAGCTGCAACTGTTAAGAGGTTCATGGCTGTCTGCCCAGAGCTATTAACTGAAGAGAGAGAGAAGGAGAGGGAGAGAGGGAGAGAGAGAGAGACTCTCTTGCACTTTATTTTTAGCCGGTTGTCCAAACTGTATAAGCAATTAACTAACAGTTCAGGCGAACCGGTGAGAACCGGCTGAATCCCACCTTTCGGTGTAGAGGTGCACCAAATCTCTAGGATGTTCCCAGAGGGGGGTGGCAACCGCACCACCCCAGCAGCAGGCGGCCAGTGGCAGCAGGAGCTCCAGGGCATGGAGAAGCACTGGAGCCGGGACGGAGCGCATGGTTCTCGCTTTGTTTGGAAGGTGCAGGAGTCGAAAGCCGATCTTGGTTCTTCTCCTTTGCTGACCACTCGCCTTTCGGCCAAGGCTTTATGCAGGACGGCTGGGGGGAAGGATGGGTGGAAGGGGAGGGCAGGAGAAAGAAAGAGACACCCACTTCCAAAACCATCCGATCATGAAGGGACATGAACAAGGTCAACAGCGCATAAAGAACATTTGTATAAAATGTTCTATAGATGGCATTTGGCACCAACAAGATTGGCAAAAACGTTTAAAGATAAATCAGCAATATACGGTCAATGCCATTAGATAACAGGATCGTATTACTATATGGGGTGGACATGCGTGGAAGCCCAAGGATATCGGTTGTAAAAGAGGATGTAACAACACATAGACCTAAAACCTGAAATTTTCCTATTAGGGATGGTACCTGAAACTTATAGTAAAGAAAAAAACAGACTTAATTACCCACATTTTAAATCTGCAGCTAGGATAATATTTGCTCAAAACTGGAAAAGTGAAAAGATTCCAATAGAAGAGATTAAGAAAATCCCAGAGTGTGCAGAAATGAACAGATTAACACCAGCAATGAAAGAAAAAGAAGACACTGAATATTATATGATATGGGCTTTATTTTATAAATGGTTGGAAGATCCAAGGAGAAGCTAAAGGAAGAAAAAGCAAAAGGCATTAAAGTTATTGTAACGATAAGATAGAGAAGTTAGAGTAGAATAGATTAAGAATGTAACTATGGATATTATGGTTAATGATATGTATTGATCATGAGTTTATTTTATTTATATATTTATTGTTTGAATTTATATACCACCCCATCTCCAAAGACTCGGGGCGGTTAACAACAAAATCAAAAACACATAATGTACACCTAAAACAACCAACAGCTAAAATTAATTTTGTTTAAAAAATCCCATTTAAAATCCCCCGTGGTCATCCCAGGCCTGCCTGCCCGAAGAGCCAGATCTTTAGCTCCTGACGGAATAATCTCAGGTCAGCACCCGCAGCGTTTGAGGCAGTTCGTTACAGAGGGTTGGCGCCCCCACAGAGAAGGTCCTACTCC
>JAOYMU010000098.1:26585152-26600206 GCA_025802295.1 Psammodynastes pulverulentus
CAGGGCAATAAAAATTAGGCTAGAAACAACACCAGAATGTTTCCTTCCTGCCTTCCTTACAGGATTAGCCCTGTAAATTGGGGAAAAAAAGGAGATTTCTCCCAACAATCGGTTCTCCGAACTACTTAGAAAGTTAACAACCGGTTCTCCTAAATAGGTGCAAACCTGTTGGATACCACCATTGCTTGGTGGGCATGGCAGGGGAAGGATACTGTAAAATCTCCATTCCCTTCCCACTTCTGGGGAAAGGTTACCACCGGTTCTCTGAGCTACTCAAAATTTCCACTACCGGTTCTCCAGAATCTGCTGAATATCACCTCTGAGCTAGAGCTACTAAGACAATTGCACCCAAAATTTCCATTGCTAAGTAAGACACTTGTTCAGTGACTCTTGTCCCATGTTACGATCTTTCTTGCCAGAGTTGTTAAGTGAATTGCTGCAGTTTCTAACTTAGTAATACTGTTGTTAAATGTATCCGGCTTCCCTGATGACTTTGCTTGTCAGAAGGTGGCAAAAGTTGGTGACATGATCAAGGTTGCCAAAGTCTGAATCTGCATCACATGACCATGGGAATGCTGCAACAGTCAGAAGAGTGTGAAAAATGGCCACTTCTTTTCAGTGCCATTGTAACTTTGAACACTCACTAAAGCAATGGTTGTAAGGCGAGGACTGTCGATATCACTTCCTGGAGAGACTTTTTGAAACGTGATTCTTTAAACAGCAGGCTGCATGACCAAAACTTCACTCACCCTTAATGTGATTGCGGTACGGTCATATTTCTTAATAAACACTATGCAGCGTGGATTTTCTATCAGTACAGGATAGTTAAATGAGTGCACTTGAGGGCTTCACAAAAAAGGAAGACATAAAATGTAACCCAGCTCTCCCTTGTAATAGATAGGGAAAGCTTCAAACAGGAAAGCAGGTGAAAGAAGATTTGCATTCAATTAAATTGACTGTAGCTTCTAATGACTTCATGGCTGGTGGAACAGTTTGGTCATTTTAATTATATCCATGCCTCAAAGGGCCATATTTTATAGCCCTGTGTTTAATACATATCCCTGTGCATAAATTAGTATGTACCAACGCTACATCTCAGCCTTTCTGCTTTCTTTGCAAGAGCAACAATAAACCCCTCAAGGTAAAACCACCATGTTGGAACAGTTCTTGTTGTTCCGTTTAGAAGGAACTGTAGAGAATCTGGTTCCTTTCCTTCAAGGGTCAGCAAATCACACGGTTCTACCCACAGATTTTCACCTGTCCTAAACATTTACATCTGCAAGCAGGTATATACTTACTATGATGAATGTTTAACAATTCGGTGTGTTTATTGTCTTATGGTTCAGTACTAGTTCTTTTGGGGAATGCCATTCACGTATTTTACATGCTTAATATTGCTACTGAAAAGATCTGGCCATTGTACACTCCAGGTCTCCAAACTGGGCAACTTTAAGACTTAGAGACTTCAATTCCCAGAATTCCTGCTGAGATTAAATATTTTGTAAACTGCTGCAGAAACATCCTAATCAGGACATAATTTTCTTAAACCAGCTCAGAGTCCAGGCAGTACCAGTACAGGACAGGAACAGCTAAAGCAGAGGTGTATTCAGCAAGTTCTGACCAGTTCTGGAGAACTGGTTGCAGAAATTTTGAGTAGTTCTGAGAACCTTCCCCTAGGAGTGGGGTGGAAATGGAGATTTTGCAGTATCCTTCCCATGCCACACCCACCAAGCCACGCCCACAGAACCAGTAGTAAAAAAAATTGAATCCCACCACTGATCTAAAGAGTATAATATGGATATGTCCTTAGTGAGGCTTTTAACCAGCAGTTTTAGCTTTTAAAACTACAGTCATATATAAATAATGACAATTTTTATAACCAAATTTATAGGTAGTCCATCATGTTTTATATACTTTCATTGCTAACATTCCCACTCCTGAAACTTTATGAATTTGAGCATACCTATTGTCATTAATTTCCTAATCCCATAATCATGTTAATTTTATAACATGAAAAAGTGTTAGTCATATTTCTGTCCTCTGCAGAAAGGAACAATTCTACTAATGTTTTATTATTAAGAAATGTGGAAGCAGCTCTGTTGACAAGTGTAATTTTTCCAGAAAATATGAATTACCAATTTTCTGGGAATGATTTTAGCTGCTGCTGCTGCATTATGTTGTTAATAACAACCCTGGTAATTATTATCTTCATTATTATTATTAAGCTTTCTGCATCCTTCTTTGCTGATTCAACTAGTGAAAATGGCTGTCAGCTTGTATCTCTGTGTGGGTGTTTCATCATGTTTGAGATACGGAGATAAAAAGGGCAGCCTGATGATTTGTGGGGGAAAAAATTCTTAAAACTATATTCCTAGAGTAGCTATTATTATTAATCATTCACATAACTATACAGATGCAAAGCATTTCACAACTGTGAAAAATAAACAAAAAATGGGTGGGAAGGAAAGGGAGGTATATTTAATCCCATAACCCCATCCAGACTTTATAGATTTAAAGCCAAATTTTAATTGGAGAGAAACAGGGTATTACTGTGGGGAAATGCCATGAGGAAAAGGATCAAGATCTTTCTCCTATTGATTGACATTGTCCTATAAGTATCCCAATATCTCCTCCTCCATAATAATAATCCCTGGGAAACAAACTAACTAACAAAACCTTTGGCCTATGTCTTGAATGGTGAACTGTTTTTCCGCCCCACAGCTTATGCAAAATGTACATCTACATCTTTTTTCAATATAGGCAACAAAACCGTCTTGAAATATCCATGTATCATTCACATCTGTGTCTTATTACCACTATTGTTTATCACCTACACTGACAGAATAAGCAAAAATGCTAAGGGAAGGAATGAAATTAATATCAAGGAACTGCTCTTTGCAGTACACCCTAAACTTAGTAATAGAGGGAACAAGCATAAGACAAGTATCAGAGTTCAAATATTTAGGAACAACATTTATTGAAGATGGAAAAGGGGACGAAGAAATGATGCAAAAAGGCAAACCAAGTATTGGGATAGTTAGCTCCACTCCTACAACATAAGACAGTACTGATCAGTACAAGAAGCATCTCATACAAAGCATGTTCATCCCCACCTATGTTACCAGTGCCAAACATGGACACTTACAATAAAACACAAACGAAAGTTAGTTATTATGGAAATGAGATGTTTGAGAAAAGCTGTTGGAGTAACTGGAAAAGATAAAATCAGGAATGAGATTACAAGGGAAAGAATTGGAATATAATTAATATTAAACTACTTATACAGACAGCATATAGAGTGTTTGTCCATCTGGAGAGAATGTCTGGGGATTCCATAACAAATAAGGCATACATAAAAAGAGGGGAAGATCAAAGAACTAGAGGAGGGAGAGGGAGAGGGAGAGGAAGGAGAAGGAGAAGGAGAAGGAGAAACTGAATCTAAATTTTGTAAATTTTCTTGCTTTGGAAAATTCTTGCTACATCAACAGAGCTGTCAAGAGTCTGATGGGGAATTGCTGAAGATGTTGGAACATTTGCTAGCATCTTGCCATTGTCACAGGCAAAGTGAGAAGGTGCGATAAAACACACCCAGGACTCATCTATCATTGTTAAGAGATGAAAAAGTTACACAATACAATGTGTAAAGAACCCAGAGTGCAGAGTCTTAGCTTTACAAGGGCGAAACAGAAGATGCTAATAGCTGCTTCAAGGCAAGGTCAATTTTAATCACAGAAAAGCAGATGAAAAGAGTTAAAGGGCATTGGCTTGATGTTACAACTACAATACACTTCAACTTCACTGCAGTGCACTTTGAAAGCCATTTAACACTTTAAAAAACACCAGAGAGCCCACATCTAAAAACATCACATTTCATTTGGCTCAGAGCACCAAATGACAGGCTATCTTGTGAAACTTAGTGATTTTAGTGAGATTTAAATTTTAATTTTACCAAACAGAGGAGACTCCAGATGTACTCTAAGGACACAGTGGATTTCCAGTGCTGCCATTTCTGGGGTTGATAGAGTTTCAGTCTTTGGTTCTTTAAATAACCTTTTTAGTTTCCCACAATTATAATATTACAAGCAGAGAGTAAAATATGTGAAAAATGCAGGCCTCAGCACTCTACAATGGAAACTTCCTGAAGTCTTACCTCACTAATTCCGCTGTGTTTGAAAAACTAAAGTCTCTGTAGAAGCTCCTTTTCACGCTAGCATTTAATTAGGCAAAAATTGGTGGCTACAATTTTAAAGCACTTTTTTTTTCAATTAAGATTATTACCTGGAGAAAATGCATGTAAAAATCACAATTAGCAACCTTTGGCCTTTGCTGATCACTTAGTTATTTTTGTTTACACAAATGATGATAGGTAACAAAAGAAAACATATTATTTCACTAGACTGATGCATTTCTGATTCCACTTCATAAACTGTGCTACTCATGGGGAAGGAGGAATGTGGAACATAAAACATTTGCCCAGTTTTCTGTAATTAGATGATTTCTATCTCAATGCAATTAAAATTAGTATGAAACTGGACTAGATTGCTAGAAGTGACTGGTAAGAAAATAATTATGGGTTTCTACAAAAATAATTAGGTTTAAGATGTCACATAACCTAATACAATATGTCATGGCCCCACCGGATCATGGTTTGAAGAAAGAGGAGCAGTTGGAAACAAGACTGTCTGATGGGGATGACACATCTCCCCTGAAATATTTGGAGAGACAAGGGACTGAGGACAATGCTATTCCAGGCCTCTCTGGGCATTGGGGGAGGTGATTGACTGGATGGGAAGCTGCCTGTCCTCACAGACACAGGAGAGTATCAGCTGCAGACAGGCAGTGGTGATGAGAGGCAGGAGATCTCCTCTGATGAGGAGCAGCTGCCTTCCCCATCCGATCCAAGGCCATGGAGAGTGGAGCGGAGGCAAGCTCAAAGGAGATCTGTGTGGCTCCTCGGGAGGAGGCCTCCCCTGCCATCCTTACAAGGAACACCTGGCTTGGACTGACTTAAATATAGGCTAGGGGAGAAGCGTTTTTGTTGGGAACAATTGTTTTGCTTTGTCATGCACTTCCCCAGCCTTGGAAAAACATTGCTTTGACTCGTGTTTCTGCCTGTGCTTTTGCCTTGTGCCTTTGCCTCATAGACTTGCCTTGCCCTGTGGTGGACCTTGAATCTTGTACACGGACCTTGCCCTGTGAATTTGCAACTTGCTTTTGGACTTCCTCTCTGCCTCTGTGAATCAATTTTGGTGATTCCTGTCTTGGTACTGTGGAAGCTGCCTTCAGGGAAGTTTGAGCTTTACTAGGGACTGTAGGATCATTTGTTGTGGAATTAGCAGAGCAATAAAGGACTCTATCGAAGCCTGCTGCTGCCTAGGTAACTTGGGTCATAACACAATAGATATTGTGACATCTTTGGCACATAGTCACTTATAGACTTCTCTCCCACTATCAGTATAGAACTGCATAGGTGTGCTGGAGCCGGCTCGTGAGACCCAGTTGTTAAATTTTCTGGGATTTGGAACTGATTGAAAGCACAGCTGAGCCACAACACCTAACACACCTCACAGTTGTTCTGCACCTGGCACTGGAGTTGGCAGAGCTACTTCTTAAACATTTACTAGCACATCACTGAGAACACAGAATATGGGATTTGCTATATCTTTGATTTAATTAGCCCCTTAGTGATATTCATATTTCATTCAAATGGCCTGTATTCTCAGAACCCCTCAGGTATTTTTAGTTTCTGCCAGTGTATGTCTAATTAAACAATGAATCAATAACCACGATGGTGTATGCTAAAATGCATCTGAAAGAAATACAATTATCAGGAATAGAACTACTGAATATAGTAAGATGTATTTCAAAGTTATGAAAAAGAGAAAGAATTACATTATTAAAACTGACAAGTAGACCATAATCATAGCTATATTAGATGTCATTGCCTTTAGTAAATCTGCTTTGTATTTCTCCCTTTGCCATCCCTCCCACTGCAAGTAGATTGAATATATACATTTATGTCTATAACTCCATGCATTAGATGAAGTAGACTGTACTCAAAGGACTTATAGCTACTCCTGTCAAAATCATTCAAGGCAGAGAATGTAATTTAGATTTTCAAACAGTAACAATTGGGGGACTTAATTCTATTTTTTTTCAGTATTTTGAAATTATATCAGGAATCAATCATATACAGTATCATCAATCAGCAGTGGTGGCCCCAGGAATTATGCTTATCGGGACACTGAGTGTCATACCAAAATATCTTGGGCAGCACTTAAAATATGTATGCAGTGATCTACATATATACTATGCTGATACATTACGGCATTGCAGATTCTTAGGAAGAATCCAATGTGAATGAAGGTCATCAACACCAGCTAAAGAACTGGAAGCTGTGATTTCACATTATTATGAAACTTAAATCATTATATAATAATATATAATCATTATATAATAATAATGATTTAAAATTGTGATTATTCTGTAGCCTTTAATTGTTATTTGCTAATTATTAATTATAAAATAGAATATTTAATTTGTATGGCAATTCAAAGATAAAATCTTATTTCTTTAGCAAGAAAAGAAACTTTTTATTTCTCAAAAGCTTCTAGTATGTGGTTCAGCTGTTCAAAATTAGTGTGTTTCCTCACAGTGTATATAGCATAAAATCAATCTTATTATCTGAGGAGTCAGGGACTACATCAAATGTACTAAGAAATATCTAAACCAGGGGTGTCAAACTCACAGCCCAGATTGGATGCGTCACGTGCTGGCCCTGTCCCCACCCAGTTTAGCGAAGGGGGAAAAAGTCTCGATACGTCACATGACGCTGACATGATGACATGAGTTTGACATCCCTGGTTTAGATATTTCTTAGTACATTTGTTGTAGTCCCTGACTCCTCAAATAATAAGATTGATTTTATTCGAGTGATAAAATTTATAAATCATACTGTCTGCCTATGAGGCACCCAAGCTGATGTATAATAAAAGCATATAAAAATTGTATTGTTATAACAAGAGGAAACAACAGAGCAGGAAATATACTCAATTTAGTGAAAGAAGGGAAGAGAACTAAGACTCTTGGTTCGAAGAGTTAATAAATTACTCAGAAAGGCTCTCAAACCCTTTGCCCAGATCAAATTATTATATTTGTATGCTGAGATACAGAAATCTTTTGCCTGCACGCAACCTTTTTTCCAGGTCTTGACCAAAAATGCTGTGACCAACGTCAACATGTTAGGAACCAATTTTATTTCTTTCATTCAATATCTTCTTGAGTAAGTTGTTTGCAGGACAAAAATATTTAGCTCAGGGAAACTGGAAACATGATTTCTGCTTGCTCGTTTGAAAGATGATCTCAGTTTACCTTCCTCTTTCCTGTTAAAATTACCCAGGTGCTGATTTTTGTCTCTTCAGGACACTTTTAGGTACAGCATGATAATAAATAAGCAAACAGTTAAGGAATGGATTTTTATTATGTCTATTATTCGTATCTAATAATGATGATCCTTGCATCCTAGGAAGCCTTCCTAGGGGAATTATTTCATTATTAATTTTATATTTTTAGGGAATACAGATGCAGATAGATACAGATAGACCTCATTCAGGGAGCACAATTGGGATTGGCTACTCAGTTGTTAAACAAAGCAGTTGCTAAGTGAATTTACAACTGTGTTTATGATCTTACTTCAGCTTTGTCTTGCTTTATGGAACTTCAAAGGTCATAAATATTATGATTCGCCATGAAGTTACTGTTTTATCACCATCCTATCTGAATTGATTGCTAAATGAGGCAGTCACTATATGAGGACTATTTGTATAGAAGGAATGTCACTCATTCTATTTCCAAAAGCCAACGGAGCTGGTCAGGGTAATTTAGAGTAAGAAGAATAGTGTCGTTTTACCCATATTTAATGAGAAAAGACTCAAATTTTAATATCAGAAAAACATGTTTGGTCTTTTAGACAGGTTTTGAGGTTCCTATTAAAAGTTGCTCTTCTATAGCATTATACCAGGATCAAACAGGATCCAAGAGTCACTTTTAATCTCTAGATATTCCTGTTCATCCTCGGTCTTTACTCTTGAAAAAAATGTTCTACAAATGATAAGATAAAGCAGTACATTTCTATATGGCCTACTTTTAATGACAAGCTTAAAGCCCTTCATGGCATAGGTCCTGGCTATCTGAGGGCATGTCTATCTGTAGTTCTTGTTCAATTTAACAGAGTTGATGTGCTTTGAATCTCATTGATTAAACAATGCCACTAGATGAGATCCAGGAAATGACCCTTCTCTGTTGTAGTATTTGCCTTCAGCATCTTCTGAAATTTCTATGGCCTCTACCCTGGTCTCATTCAAACGAACTCTTAAAACCTGGCTCTTCTCATACTTTGGGTTAGTTGGAATAGTGGACCTCGGGTGGGAATGTTGCATGTTGAGAGGAGCTAATTTTTCTCTTTCTGGAGAAAATGTGTGTGTGTGTGTGTGTGTGTGTGTGTGTGTCTGTCTGTCTGTCTGTCTGTCTGTCTGTCTGTCATATATATGCATGCATGCATGATGTTAATTTGTTTTTATTATTGTGTACTGCACGAAGTCACTATGACATTAGTGGCCTTACCAAATGAATTAATGAATATTCTTTTAAATACAGGTACTTTTAAATACAGATAACTTTCAACAGTTCATTCAGTGACCATTCAAAATTACAATGGCACTGAAAAAAGTGACTTATGACCATTTTTCACACTTATGACCGTTGCAGCATTCCCCATGATCACATGATCAAAATCCAGACACTTGGCAATTGATAGTTTTGATGGTATTTATGATGATCACAGCATCCTGGGATCATGTGATCCTCTTTTGTGATCTTCTGACAAGCAAAGTCAATGGGAAATCCAGATTCACTTAACAACTGTGTTACTAATTTACCAACAGCAGTGATTCACTTAACAACTGTGGCAAGAAAGGTTGTAAAATGGGACAAAACTCACTTAACCACAGAAATTTTGGGCTCAATTATTATTTCATTCCTCATGCTTTTTTCAGTTTCACTGAATTTTTAATATTTTACAATATCCTGGGAAACAGGCGGCTAGAATTACTGAACATAAATAAAATAAGCTTTTCAAGAAAAGAGACACATTCTGGAAATATAAGACTCATTCTACCTGCCTTTGAAATATTCTGATCTTTTTGAAGAGACTTTAAATTTTATGGAGGACTCATATAGGAAACTATGAAAGCATAATTGAAAAAAAAACAGGTCTACTTGCCTTTGGGTAAAATATTTTGCTGAGACAGTAATTATAGTTTCTTGCCTGATGCACAGTTTGATTATGATTTTAGTGCATTTAACATATTGCTGGCCTTTTGCTATTAATGAAAGGGTGAACGTAAAATCAATGAAAGAGTGACCATATAAGACCAAACATGATGGGTTTAATTCAGATAAAATGCTGACAAGCTGAAAATGTTTTATAAGAATTTTTCCTCCTGAAGGAGCTTGACAGTTTAGATATGAATATATTTTGCTGCACTTTCAAACATCTCTAGTTTGATGCTGACTTTTTAAAAATTGACTAAATGAGTGAACATGTATTTGTTTGCTTAATGTTTTGTGGAATTTGTGCTAGATTGAGGTGAGAGACGGAAAATGTTATGATTAAAATAAACATTTAAAACAACCAATTAAAAAAGAGGAATTAGGAAAACTATCCATATCATTCAAATCCTAATGCTTATTATATCTAGACTATACAGAAAGGTTATCACTTTGTAGCATAAAAGACTTTTCAAAATTCAATAACATGCTCATATCTTGAATCCATTCTTTAATATCAGGAGAACAAGGTTCCTTTCTTTTACATAGGATTACCCTTTTTCTCATGTCCCAGGCTTGTTGGAGCCAAAACTCTTCAATTTGTACATTAATGTATGAATATTATTTTTGGACTGTGGAGGAAGAAATGATGTTGAATACAAGTTAGCTGCAAAGTTATCTGAACTGGTAATAAGGGTCAAGTTGCATTTATATAAATGTTCTATACTTCCCCCAAAGACAGGAAGTTTAATGAGTAATACTACAAGTAGTCATCATTAAGCAACTACCACAGGCAGCTACCATTTGCAATTATAGTGATGAAAAAGTAGCTTTGGGACCATTGCCTACATTTACAGTCTTCAGTTCCTCTCAACTGTTTCTTTCTGTCACATGTTCACCAATGATAGTCAATCACTATGTACTTTCCAGTGCCTGATCCTGTTATTTTTCCTTCCTCTCCCTGCCCTGTGAAGAGATTACCTAAACAAGCATTATTTCCTGAGCTGCTTTCCTCCGCAGTGCAGTACATCCCTAAAAAGTGCTAGCTGCAAATTAACAAGCTCAACTCTCTGATCTTAATTAGTTGATTAGAATCCACCCTGGGTTGGGTGCTGCTACCTGACACTGACAGGACCATAATCAATTTCATGCTAATGGGTTGTTTTGCCACCTTAAGGCTTAGTGCCCTAGGCAAATGCTAGTACATTCCTTTTGATGTGTATTCCCTATTGTGTGCCTATTTACTCTCTTTTAATCCCTTCCTCTCCAATGAATGGAACTACAAATATCTATACTGTTCTTGTTAGTTATTCCAGTTCTGAGGTGAACATTCCAAAGGGCAGGGGGAGTTTGAGAAAAAAGAGCTGTAAGATTTGCCTTTTAACCTGGCTTCATTGTGAGTTGAATACCAGAATCCTTACTTGCACTTGAGCTCACCTGGTTGTTCTGGGCTGCATCCTTTTGATGTTGTGAAGCAAAGGAAAGCTGAAGTAAAATCATAAGCGCAGGAATTTTCATTTAGGAACCACTTTGATTAATTGCCAAGTCCAGGTGTGGTCACTAAACAAGGACTGCCTATATTACATTTCACTTCCTTTTGGAAGAGAGATCATTAAAAATTTTAAGGCTCTCTTTGTAATCCTTACCTAAATGAACATTGCACTCCTGTGAGTGAATAATAGTTCTACCTGCTTCATACCAGATTTTTAGATATAGTTGTACCCCAAAATGTCTTTCAACCTCCATCTATAACACTGAATCTGTCTTTCTTGATCTATAGTTTCTCTCTTGTATATAAAATGGAAGTCTACCCTCAGCTGGAAGGGGAAGAGACATTTAGTCTTGTATTCTAGAGAAAATTATGAACATAATATAATAATACTCTATTCTTTAATTATCTTTTATCATAAACAGATACTGAGCATCTACCCTGATTCTTTTAATTCTTTTAGGGCATGGAATTTGTCCAGTCAAAAATGTAACTCGCAATCACATTAAGATTTCTGTAGCATAAATGGATATAGCTCATAATAGTTGGATAATAAAATAACATTGTATAAAAAAGAAACCCATTACTGCTTTTTAAAATGCAGTTTATTTCATACATTGTCTTTCCTCTATGTTTCTGTCCCTATAAACTATCCGTGATTCATCCATACATTACTCTATTCATTGCTTTTTATTCTTGAAATTTCTTATCATTTTTGTTTTGAAAAAAAATTCAATTCTTCCCAACCCTGACTTTCTTAGTCCTTCTCTTATTCTGAGTCCCTTTCATCTTCTTTGATACTTTTTTTTTGTGATTTCATCATAATTTATTCTCTTTATATGACCAAACTACCTCAACATATTCTCTTCTTTTGCACTGTCACTCATTTTTATATTCAATTCTCATTCATCTCTGAGTCCACCTCTTGGTTTACTTTCTTAAGTTCCTCTTTTCAAATTGCAATCAATGTACTTTTGTTTCTCTTAACATACTCAGCTTTCCTTTCCATATAACAAAGTGAGTAAAATCATGCTACTCTACAAGTCATTTTTACTACTTTTGAGAAATCAAGCAAATCACATTATAGCCATTGATACTTTTCTACCAGTATTTGAACATCTTTACATTTCTTCAACAATTTTCCATTGTTAATAAACATGCTATCAAGTACATAAATTCATCACATTATCTAGGTTTTTCATCATGTAACTTGCAATCACTCACTCCACTTTCTCTACCAAGCATGACTAACTTGATCTTTGATTTTCAGATCCATACTCCTTATTACACAATTAACATTTGCTACAAATGATCCAGATTCTCAAACAGTAATATCTTATCTGCATACAAGAAGATGCACATGCTCACTTTTCCAGTCAATACATTACTAACATCGCTAAAAATATTTTTAATACATTTATCCTTAAATACTGAACCAACAATTAGACATCACATATATTACTTACTGTTCAATATTCAACATCAAGCATTCAATTCATTTCATTGTTATGCATGCTTAACTTTCCTTATATATTGCTCTTATTGCATTCAGCAATCAATATTGCACACTCTATTTGTGCAATATATTCTACAATTCAGGGCTATCCAATTTATCATGTCCTTTGCTACATCCAGAAATATATAATACATTTCTCACATTCATGCATTTCTCAATGACCTGCTTAAAAAAGGAAACATCTGCTTCTCATAGATCCAGCCAAGCATAAAATTGCCTAAATTTTGCTAAGTGTCATCTTATACCCTTTCATTCAGAATTGCATCAGGCATCTTAATGCACTAATTCCCCTATAGTTTTGCATTCATTCTTGCTACCATTCTCTTTGCAAAGGGGAACAGGCACACAATCAGGTTTCATACACATTAAAACAAATTGCATAGCTATTCCATAAAGAAATCATATCTGTCTTTAATAATTTCTTGAGCTAACTAGTCCACACTCATAGTTTAACCATTTAACAACATTTTCATAGCTTTTATGACTCCCTTTTCATTAATTTTTTTCTTAGATACTAACACAATACTTATTTCAGTTCTGCTCTTTCATATAACACTGTCATTCCAATACAGATAATATAATATTCTAGCATTCTTTTATTCCAATTCCATCCCAAATCTTCAGATCTCCTTTTTAAAAATCTATTCACTCTGCTGGCAGCTCCTTATTTAGCCCTTTTATCCACTTCCAAAACAATTTTTTCCCCATCAAATTTACTCTGCATTTTTCTGTCTTTTTTAATCCCAACCATAGCTCTTTGATTACTTTTCTCTTTATGTACATTTGGCCATCTCTCTCTCATCCTCATTTTTGCAGTATTCTCTTTATGTACATTTTTTCCACATCCACAGCCTTAATACCCTATTGATAGAACAAGCATTCTTGTTCCTATCTGGCTTTATTCTGTGACATGCAGCTGTTTTTACATTTCAATTCATCCTGTCAGGAAATAAATCTATCTGCTAATACTTTATTTCTTTAAGCTGTTAAACTTTCATACACTTTTCTTTTCAACCATATTTATTTTTTCTCAAGTTTCACTCATTACATAAGTGGCCCAATCACTTTTTTATACTCTTTCATCTGATTCTTACCATTTCATTCATGCCACATATTGATACCTGTCTATCTATCTATCTATCTATCTATCTATCTATCTATCTATCTATCTATCTATCTATCTATCTATCTATCTATCATCTCATCTAATCTAATCTATCTCCTATGGATCATATTAATTCAGAATACTGACAATTTTCTAAAACTCATATCTGCTTCTTCAATTACCATTATTCCCTACTGACTGGAATTTAATATTCAGCTAATATTCACCTATGGATTCTTACTTTCATATCCGCCGGCATGGACCTACTATAATTTGCACCAATTCATCCTTTTTGATGTACAGTTTTGGCTTTTTATTCATAAGAAAGGCTAAACTTTTACTTCCTTGTATTTATCAACTTCATCCCATAGGATCAGTCAACTTTCAATCAGTTCCATTATGTCTTTCTTGTTTCTTTTCGGTATTTATGTGACTATGAAACTATTTTCCTCTCTTTCAGATGTTAATTCATGCTCTTTACTCCACTTACATGGAGAGCCACATCACTGTAATGCCACCCTGGTTTTGTTCTATTAAGTAGTATAGTAAAATAATTGCTAAACACTCAAAGGTTAAATGAAGTATGTTAATGTTGACATACTCTCTAAAAGCAAAGAGGGTGGGAACTAATTATATCTACTGAATCGCTGGCAGAAATCAAGAGAGACAATGTGTGATGCCCAACTCATATGGCCGTATAGATTTAGTGCCCCCAAATCTATCTTAAAAAATGATTTATAGTACCTTTCTAATAGTTCTCAGCACCAATAAAAACTATATAGGATTTAATTAAAGACTGAAAGAATGTCATGTTTTATGAATAGCTGTGGAAGTACTGTGTTTGGAATAGTTCTGAATTGCAAAGGATGTGTACAAATTCTCCAGCCTTGCTCTCTAGGATAATTTGCAGGCAAAGTTAATATAGTCCTCCTGAGAATCGCTCATTGATGCCCGCTGTTTCAATTCTCTATCAAAGTCTTTAAAATCCTGACAGCAAGCCATGCATCAATTGCCTGACTCTGCAGACTTGCCATTTGCCTCTCAGGGGGAATTGACAGGAGTAATATAGAAATGTTAGTTCATCACTTCATCTTGTTCGAAGTTAACTTTAGCAACTCCAGGAAAGAGAAAGTTCAACTAAACAGCACAAAGGTTCTGCAAAACAGATTCAGATTGCTGGGGCTTGTTTCTGTGCACTTTTGAGCTTCAGCATTGACCGCTCTGCTTCACCACCGATGAAACTTCTAACATCTGAAGGCAAAATGTCATTTCCTGGCCTGTGCTGTGAGACAATCAGGCAGTCAAGCCCTTTTTATTATGGTTGGGTGCCAGCAATAATGGCTTTACTTCATTCCAGATCAGGTTTGGCTGTGCCTTGTTCCAATTTGATTCTACTTTTGTGTATAAAACGTTCCCTAGCAAGTCCAGCATATGTAATCAACTGGTTCATGTGCATTGGGTATGGAGGGCAAGATCTCCATCAACAGAACTTAGATATAGATTATTTTGAATAAGCAATTTCACTAGTGCAGAATATATATCTATATCCAGGGCTTTTTTTCTGCCGGAACGCAGCGGTACTGCGTTCCGGCATCTTTTTCGAGTCCGCGTCATGTG
>JAOYMU010000098.1:26616751-26641301 GCA_025802295.1 Psammodynastes pulverulentus
GAAGAAAGGTATTTAATTTCGTTGTACGAGGTACAATGACAATAAAGTGAACTAACTAACTAACTAACTAACTAACTCTTATGGTTTTGCTTAATTCAGGATAGTTGAGTGGTGGTGAGGGTACAATCTAGCAAACATCCAATTGAAAATGCCTGCAGCTAGATAAATAGCAGGGTTGTGATAGTAAAAAAAGTACCACTGCTTTTAAGAGCTGTATTCACATGAAACCCCAAAAGATGTTTGAAGGGTAGCAGAGAGGAACTGTGGCCACTCCAGAACTGGAACATTTTTTTCCAAATTATTTCAAAGCTTGCATAGCCTTAATAGAGAGATTGTCTTGCAAGTTTTGAGTGAATTTGGGTTTGTTTTGTTTTTTAACAAAACTCTCATAAGCTGCTTAACGTTTTTGTCTTTCCTTTTTTTCCCCCAAAAGCCCATAAAATGTTCTACAGCCAATTTAGATAATGGGGACTTGATGTACAAAGAGTCCACACCCTCTCTTCCTTCGCTGGCATTTGGAACAAGCCTCAGGCTTGCTGAAATCCTTGAAGAACTGCTAAGTCTACATCATCTCACCATGCAAAATTAAAATCAGAAGTGGCATTTCAGATTTGATTCTCCAGTTAATGGGCTGGAAAGACTGTCAGTCTGCTAACCAAAAGCCCTGCAGTTACACACAAGCTCAAGGAAAAAAGTGTCATTCCATCTTGTTTGGAGATATATATTGGCTGGGTAATACTTGCTTCAATAATTTAAAAAAAAAAGATTTAGTAGCACTTTGGGTTAAAGGGAACCTGCTTGGTAAGGACTCCCTAAGTGATTGCAAGTATATCTCCTTTCAAAAATATAACATTGCTCTTTTCCTTATACTTCCAATTTCTTATTTTAGACATTCTTTGCAAAGTTTGAACTGCAGACCCAGGCAGTCTCCTTCCTATGATAGAAAGCAATGTTTAATTTGGGGATCAAATATTATAGAAATAGATGCTATAATATCAATTGGATCCATCTATTTTTAGTTGGTCCAGAAGCATCTAACCAAGGCATCAGGGATGTGTGTGAAAGAAATTCTACAAGGAAGGTTCTTGGCAATGTGGTTTCAGAAGATAGGCAAATATTGCCCATAGCTCCGTTTTACTATCGCCATGAGGTTTTGGTGCAACATAAGCTTTAAATCCAAATTCTGGGAATGGCCAGCTTTTTGGGCAGGGGAAGGAGGTGATGGCCCTCATTACTCAACTCATCCCACTCATATTCACAATGTATATTCATCAACTTTGCAGAAACTTTCCTGCCATCATGGGGGAGGAAGGGAATAGCTCTTGATTCAATCTAGACTGTGCCTTGAGGACTTATCCCCAGATTGGCCCCTTGACTGAGGTCCAGAGGTGGTATTCAGCAGGTTCTGACCAGTTCTGGAAAACTGGTAATGGAAATTTTGAGTAATTCTGAGAAGCTGCAAATACCATCTCTGACTGGCCCCGCCCCCATCTATTCTCTGCCTCCTGAGTCCCAGCTGATCGGCTTTCTTTTGTTGTCCTGCACAGGAGACCAGAGCTGGAAAGCAGGTTAGTGGGGTGGAGAGGGAATGGGATTTTGCAGTAACCTTCCCCCAGGAGCAGGGAGGGAATGGGGATTTTGCAGTATCCTTCCCCTGCCACGCCTACCAAGCCACGCCCATGAACCGATAGTAAAAAAAATTGAATCCCACCACTGCTGAGGTCATCATTCATCTGTTCAACACAATCCTGGATAATTCAATATCCCAAATATTGTTAGTTCCAATAATTGGATAAATTGTCTAACGAAAGCACATATTAACAAATTTTCTAGAAAGAAGGGAACTAGGAGCTGTGGTGGTGCAGTGGTTAGAATGCAGTATTGCAGGTTGACACTTTCCACTGCCTGGAATTTGATCCTGACCGGCTCAAGGTTGACTCAGCCTTCCATCCTTCTGAGGTCAGTAAAATGAAGACTCAGATTATTGGGGGTAATATGTTCACTCTGTAAACTGCTTAGAGAGGGCTGTAAAGCACTGTGAAGCAGTATATAAGTCTAAGTGCTATTGCTATTTACTTACAGTATAAATTAAAGGAGCTAAAGTGCATGTCAGAAGGAAAGAATTGGTATCATGCTGCTTGTGAAAATATATGAAAGTAGGAACCCATAGATTGGTAATAGCTGCCCGCTATGCTCCAGTGATTCATGATAATGCAAGAACCAGGGATGAGGTTTGGGGACAATATCCAATATCCTCAATGAATGCAATATTTTTTTTTAAGAGACACGGGAAGAAGACAGGAAAATACAGAAAAAGTGACTGGGCCATTTAGACACATAAGAGGAAATGAGAACTTTGTCTGGTAAACATCTCTTTAGAAAGAAGTCTGCCTTTGGAAGAAAATGTTTCTTCTTCTGCCTCAAGGAAATAATTTTCCAATGCCTTTTGAAGAATAAAAAACACCTGTGACAACTTTGACCTGTATGACTGAGAATCTCCACAAACATTTAGAATATATGATTTAAGTATAAGTCTATTCATACATATGCATAACATGGGAATGAATATAACTATAAAAGCATGATTGATTTGATTATGATGAAAAGCGTGAGAATTGGTGAAGCATATAATGATGTGTAGGAGTTCCAAATGTGGGACTGAACAGTTTTTGCTATGGTAGTCTCATTAGTGGAACTTGGAAAAAATGGACCTGGCAGAAAAGGAAAAAAGTGAAAGAAATCAGAGTAAAAATAAAATGATTACAGGTAGAAAAGTGTGTGCTTTCTCTATGAAAAGATAGATTAACCTCCCCCAATAATGAGTGGAAAGTGTATGTAAGGAAAGAGAATGCATAAACTGCTGGAAATAAGTAAAAAAAAAAGCATTACGTCACAGAATGCTACATAGGTTTGTGAAGCTACATTAATGGAAAACATTAAAAGGAGATGCTGGGTGAAAAGATAAAGCTGTGGATTGAAAAGAAGAAAATCACTGCAAAGCAGTCCCTCTCATTCACAGTCCTCAGAAGCAATCCAATAAGTATTGTTATTAAGAATCTGTTTTTGTTAATGGCTGCTGAGCTCCAGAAAGACTAGGGCAGTTGATTTTCATTGCCCACTCTCACCACAGGGCAACCATGAGAGGAATTAATATGACCTGGGATCATATCCAAACCTGAAACCTGACTGGAAGGCATATAGATAACCCCATTTCTTCCAAAGTCCTTCACAATTATGACCCCTCCAGACCTTCCTAATGATGGTTATACTGTATTTCTGACTCAACTAATGGCTTGTGAGGAGAGACATCACCTGTTTTGCCATGGATGCGTTAACCTCCTTGACTCCACTGCCCGTTGCTTTCACCAACTGGATAGGAGAGGACTTGAAACTACAGGTTGCCAAGTTAACCTCAAAATCCCCTACTCACTTCCTCAGTATTAGTAAATTTTACTTCCCCAGACAAGCCTGCAGGAAGCAGCTTCAATCAACTCAACAGCATGTACCCATTTTTACTGTATTTCAATTTCAATTTATATTTTTTATTGGTAGCTGTCTTTAAGCTAAATTCACACAATAACCAAATTTCCATATTACCTTTTTCCAATATGTTTATTTTGTAAAAAAAATCCCAGTCCAGCTAGGATTTTCAAGTGGTCTTCTATCTGCAAACTATCCAGTTCTGCAGTGGTGGGTTTCAAATAATTCCACCACTGGTTCACCGAAAACGTGAGTGTGTGTGTGCAGGGTGGCTGAAGCCAGCTGGTGGTACGAGTTGCCGGTTCTCTGAACTGCACAGAATCTTACTATCGGTTTGGTAGAACTAGTCCAAACCGGCTGAATACCACCTCTGCAGTTCTGTCTCTACATAGTTTTTTTCCAAGATAAATCAAGAGTGCTGTCAATATTAGGGGTGCTACATTTCCTGAATTGTCACTCTACTAGCATTCTTTCCATGTTCATATTCTGCATGCCTAGTAATATCCAGTCTGTTTAGCCACAGAAAATGATCAAGAAAAAGTTCTAATGGAGCAATGTGGTAGCAGGCACAGCACTACCTCCTCCTCTCCCTGTTTTTCTTTAAAAACACACGTATGAATCCAACTAATTGCCTCTATTGGTTGAAGAGCCAATAAATGTATCTGTATTGTCAAAGTCACTAAATAAACATATCCCAACTTAAAGTTATCTGAAGGATAAATCCTACACATTCATATAGTTAGACTAGAAGAGTCGGAAAAGTTTTGTCTCAACTCATCTTTTTTGATGCCCTTTTGGATCAGACAAAGTATAGAGTAGCTATGTAAGTTGGTGAATTCAAAGTCAGTGATTACCATGCAAACATACCATTCTGGCATATAGATACCATATAATGTGACAATAAGGCTAAACAAGTAGGACTAAATTGTGAAGTATGGAGTCTTCCTGTCCTCAGTTTGACCACAGCCACTTATCTGTGTCTTTATATGCCACCTCTTTGATCTTTAGCCTTCCAGCTCTAATCTACCTCTATCTCTGTCATCTGTATTTACCTTTTATCTATCTGTATCTATCAGTGGTGGGATTAAAAAAAATTACTACCGATTCTGTGGGCGTGGCTTGGTGGGGATTGTGTGGCTTGGTGGGCGTAGCTTGGTGGGCATGGCAGAGGAAGGATACTGTAAAATCTCCATTCCCTCCTCACTTCTGGGGGAAGGTTACTGCCAGTTCTCCGAACCACTCAAAATTTCCACTACTGGTTCTCCAGAACTGGTCAGAACCTGCTGAATACCACCACTGGTACGTATTCATACATGCACGAACACATACATATGCACACACTTGATATTCTGAAATTATTATTCAGCATGTTTTCTTAATCGGTCTTACTTGGGGTCTCCCAGGATCTAATTTTTCCCAAAGCCTGTTTTTGTATTTAAGCATTTTTTTTCATTTCCCCCAAATTCTACTGAACTTCTGTCTTAAAGCTGGACCGTGCAGTTTTGGCAGTTCAAGGACTGGAAATTAGATTGCTATCTATATGTACGATGTGTAAGAATATAGTCTTGTGAAAAAAAAAACTTTATTCTTCAGTTTATGGCCACTGGTAGATACCATATTTCGAACTAGATATTTGAGAGCTGGTTCAGCAGGGCTTTCTATTTCATTACTTTTCCTTTCTCGGTAGTCCTGGGTAGAATGATTCTGCCTGAAATCTATAAAGCCAAAAAGTTGCATATCTCATTCAAATGAAAATAACTCTTTTGGGAAACTCTGCAAGTGAATTATGTTTGGAAGAGCCTTCAGGTTGGTTTAAAACTTAGAATTAAAAAATAATTCTATAACAAGCTTCCATAGTCACCAACAGTGAATACTAACTGAATCAAAATTAATTTATAAGAATCCTAACCAATATTTCTTCTGATGGGACTATTCAGATATTCTAACATCTTTGTTTGATAAACAAACAAACAAACAAACAAACAGGCAATGGAGAAGTCTAAAAGGGCAGCCAGAGCCAACAATGTTATCTTAGAAGAACATAGACTATTTCTGACTGCAGGAAGTAGACAACAGAGTTGTAAAGCTATTTCCACAGCATTTTTTTTTCTCATGCCCTTGCTTTCCCCTGCTCATTTTAATATCCCTTTTCTCCCACGCTATAAGAAACGGCCATCATGGTTTTGGAAAGACTGGAGGAGGGAGGGGCGAAGGGTGGAACCCAGCAGTGGAAATAATAACTCACACTGCCTACTAATTCAAAACATTCCTAGGACTAACAACTCCGTTCTTTGCTTCTTCCTTCAAAATTTCCCACTTGCATTGACTTCTGTGCCGACACAATAAGATTCCTTTCTTATGTATGCAGCCATTGGCTGTATCTGAAGAACGCATTTGGATGAGACTGCTTCAAGTATTTTTCTTTGTAAGAATTCCCAGGCTGGGATAAACTAAAAAAAAGCATCTTTCTGTTCCCAAGGATAGTACTATATTCCCCCCCCTGCTTTTTGGTGCACTATATTTTCTTGTTTTGATAATGGCCTTTCCTTGGCTGCCTTTCCCATCTGATGTCAGAGAAGTAAGGCTGAATGAAGGATCCCATTCCTGACAGCTCATAAGCCAATCCACTTAACACTATACAGACATATTTCATTCATGTTTATCTTGGTCAATAGAATGTGACTGGCCAACATCCAGTTTTAGCATTAGCTGGAGTTTCAGTTATTCGAATGGTGGTTTGGTTTAAAAGTTTTTTCTTTTAAACTTCAGTCCCGTCCCACCCCTTTACAATAGTTAGATTTAATGTTCTGTCAAATGTCCAATGCAGTAATTGCCTTAAAGAAGGCTATTTTTATAAAGTGCTAGTAGATTTTTCTTATAAATGTTGCTTCAAAAATAGTATAATTGCTACTCCCTTATGGCCAACCCTACCATAAGGCTACTGAAGCTTCCAATTTCATGCAGTGATTGATAAACGACTTCCACTCTTCCTGCAGTATAAGGCTTATTAAAAGAGAGTCCCCAGAAACCCTTGGAGTTTGTGAATAGTTTTCTGGGAGTTTATGAGTTTGGATGGGAAAAAATTACAACATTCTTTTCATTCTTTTACTTTATGCATTAAAATTCATTTCTTTGAGTAGTGAACTATAGGTTCCCAGGCTCTTGAGAGAACTCTAGCTCTTCTAGCTGTTGTCTCTATTAGAGAACAGAGATTTGTCAGCCAGGTAGTCTATTCTGGGACTCTAAGGATGGAGGAAGGATGCTACCTCCATATTCTTACCATATTGAAGAATGGTTCAACCAATGGAAAATCCACTTTATTAAATTATATCTATGACATACATATGACAAAACCACAAAGACTTAAAGGTAAAGGTTCCCCTCGCACATATGTGCTAGTCATTCCCGACTCTAGGGGGCAGTGCTCATCTCTGTTTCAAAGCCTATGAGTCAGCGCTGTCCGAAGACATCTCCGTGGCCATGTGGCCAGCATGACTAAATGCCGAAGGCGCATGGAACGCTGTTACCTTTCCACGAAAGGTGGTCCCTATTTTTCTACTTGCATTTTTTACATGCTTTCGAACTGTAGGTTGGCAGAAGCAGGGACAAGTAACGGGAGTCACCCCGTTATGCAGAACTAGGGATTCGAACCGCTGAACTGCTAACCTTTTAATCGACAAGCTCAGCATCTTAGTCACTGATCCACTGCGCCCATTTTCACAAAGACTTGAATTACTGTAAATGAATACTACACTTATCCTCCCTTTGCTCATGCCCGATGAGCTTCTCTTTTGTTCCTGGCATCCAGATATCTTAGGCTATGTCAGGCATAAAAGACCAAGTCCATACAAAATACAGGTTCAATTAAACTGATTTATTGCTAAAAAAAAAAACCTATGCACAGGAATCTTCTCAGTTAACAATCAGCACCTGATTATAGTTAGCTAAGGATCAACGGAATTCAAGGGAAATTAGATTTAGTTCTCTTGGGACTATATAGGGATTCTAGGCTGATCCCTCTTTTCCCTCTGCCCCCATGTTCTGTCATTCCTTCTCCTACAGACTATGTTTGTTTGTAAACCTGATGTGTGTATATGCATATGCACACACCAATGCATATAACCACAGGCATATCCAATACAATCATTCTAAATAACTCCAGGCTGTTAATCTATCATAGGTAAATTTAATCAGGTGGATTTTCTTTTGACAGGTGATATTTCTCTCTTTCATAAATTTTAGTTGTATATCTATCTCCATTGCTTTCGTTAGAATAGCCAGTCCAGTCTGTGTTATGTCCCCCCCCACTAAATATCGTGTTTTCTTGATTGCCATAGTAAGCTCTTTGCAGTTTAACTAATTTTTGTTGTTACCTCTTCTAAAACAAATGGTATCACAATAATGATAGAGATGGTGATTTTGTTAAGCCTAGATTATTAGTCTTACTTGCCTTCTCTTTTTCCTAAAAATACACAATTCTTTCACTTTTAAAATGTCTTGTATTAAACAAAGACAAGGCACCATAGGTGGCCATGTTTCTTGCTTTACAAGGGCAGTTCTGTAAGTTAAAGTTCTCTTTAGCAAAAAGAGCTGCAAAATCCAAGCTTAAATTAAAGAAAAACAAGCATAAAAATACAGAGGAGAACTTTATTATTTCTCATCAAAGTTTGCATGTGACTACAAACAGAGCAGGTAAATAAGTTAGTTGATCACAATTTTCACACTATAATGCAGGGGTGTCAAACTCAAGGCTTGCGGGCTGAATCCAGCCCATGGGGTGCTTAGATCTGGTCCATGGGGCAGCAAAGGACCAGCCCATGGTGCCTCTGCCAGCGAAAATGAAGCTCGGGAGGGCTACATGTGCTGCCCCAAGCTCTGTTTTCACTGGCAGAGGACTGCAGGAGGCCATTGCAGTCAAAAACAGAGCTCGGTGAGCTCCATTTTTGCTGGTTAGAGAGCTGCAGCAGAAAACAAACATTGAGCTGACCACGCCCACCCTGGCCATGCCTCCCCATCCCCTCAAAGTCAAACACCACCCTGATGCGGCCCTCAGTGAAATAGAGTTTGACACCCCTGCTATAATGAAAACTCATAATCATAATCATATTTTAGTACTTAATTCTAAATTACTTTTCTACTTATACATGTAAATGCTATGGAAATCTTTCTTTCTTCTTCAACTATATATGGACATATTAGGACATAATGAACATAAGCTAGCATCTGAATTAAACGAGTGATGATTTATTCAACCTTAATATCTTATTGTTGCTGACAATATTTTACTAGCATGAATTGTAAACCCAGGCAAAAAGCAATGATCATATAACTTAATTATCTTTTGTAAAATGAATGGAGATTTCTGTTCCTCACTCTAATTATACCCTGCATTTATTATAATCATTTTTGATTATGAGAGCCATAAGCAGGGCTTTTTTTCGGCCGGAACTTGGCAGTACTGCGTTCCGGCACCTTTTTAGAGTCCGCGTCACGTGACGCGTCTCAACCAATCGCGTGCTATTACTTCTGGGTTTTTTTAACGCGATGGGAGGGGCGCGTTCCGGCACCTTTTGGTGCCGAAAAAAAGCCCTGATACTGGGAATAATTTAACAACGTATTTCCTAGTTAGAAAGTAATTTGAATGAATTATGTAGACTAGATTTCAAATTACAGGAATGATATTAAAAGTTCTTGACTTGAAGTGATATTTTAACAATGAACTGTGTTGTGGCCATGAAGAAACAAAATGTGACAATTAATTTCAGAAAGTTAAATATCATAGTTGATTTCGGTGATAAACTATTTTTGCAAGTATTTAAATTTGAATATTGCGATAATATTTCTAAAGCACTGCTAGTTGCACATGGGTTTGATTTCTGATCTACTATGTTCCCTTATACACATTTTTGAAAATATGTTAGTAATTGCCTATCTAAGCTTTAGTAGTTGATTATCAGCAGAGATGTATCTATGCCAGTTCTAATGGAATTGCTCCATACATCTCTTGTTATTGGATATTAAATTTGGAGAAATTTTGTTGTGTTTTGTTTTGTTGTTTTGTTTTTAAAAACTATGCCTCAGAGGCCAAGTAAAGAGGAAATAAAAATTGAGTTTTTGTTCTGAGGCTACGCTAAAGCATGAACTGTAAGCAACTGTCCCAGACTGATGCTTATATTGCATCTACTCATTCCTGACCAACAAAGAAAATTTCAATAAAGTAGTTTCACTGGTTTAACAGCAGCAAGCTTTTGGGATTGTCAAAGTGCAAAGGCTTTTCCAAGGAGAGAAGGAATCAGCAGCTGAAATATAATTAACCTTCCATTCTCAATGCAAAACTGCCACACGCACAGGGGCTCTGCAGTCTGTTAGCGAAGTTATAATGGCCAACAGGCAGAAGGAAAATTGGTCAAAAGTTGGCAGCTGCTGTCATATTTTTGGAATTATGATTAATGACACTAATAATGCAGATGATTACTGATATGTGTATCTCCTGCCGTTTATCATATTGCACTGGCTGCCTACGTCCACAATAAACACGGTGCTATCATTTACCTCTTTATTGAAGGCAGTCCTTTCTCTGGTGAAGAAGCTCACTCTAATTACTTTGTAATGTTTTATGTCTCAAGCTTTTTACAGCTCTGGACCCCAACAACTGCTTCATATCTACTATTGATTAATTACAGAAGGTTTAATCAAAATTTAGAACCCGATGTTGTCATTTATAAGCTTCAAGACTGCCAAGGTACTTAAGGTCTCCTTCCAGATAGATATAGATATAGAGATAGAGATAGAGATAGATAGATAGATAGATAGATAGATAGATAGATAGATAGATAGATATAGATGTAGATAGATATAGATATAGATATAGATAGATATAGATATAGATAGATATAGATATAGATATAGATATAGATAGATAAATTTTCACACATACAGTGATGGGATTCAAAAATTTCTACTACTGATTCTGTGGGCATGGCTTGGTGGTCATGTGACTGGGTGGGCATGACCACCCCTGTGCCCCCCTGCAGGCTCCTCTGAGCAAAAATGGGGCGCATGGGGATTCTGGAACGGGTGGGGGAAGCCAGAATTTTTACCATACATATACATATTTCTCCAAATATTGGTAATGGGCAAAATCTTATGGAACGTGTGGGCTTCTTGATTCTGCCATATCACAGAGCCTTTCCAGAAGTTGTCACTAAATTGTGTATTTTAATAGGAGAGAGGAGGAAAAGGGAATGAAGAACAGTCAAAGGCGAGGCTATCTTCAATTGATATCTTTCTCCTGGAGTATCTGTGCATAATGGCAAAGCATATTTTAGAAACAAGCATTTTCAAATATTACCCACTCCCCCCAAAGAACCCTCTTCCACGAGCTGTTCCCATTTTTTAAAAAGAAAATGTTATTATTTCTTATTGCGATAATGAAAACCAACAGATATTTGGAAATTAACCTGCTGTGCTCTCACATAAAACAAGCCCGTTTCATAGCAATACAGAAATAAAAATGCAAATGCACACCAGCCCTAGCCCCCAAATTAACATAAAAATAAAGCAGTTGCAATCATAAAAAAATATGTATTAAAAGAGGCATTAAAATTAGCTTTAGCTTTTAGCTAAAAGCCAATAATCAATACTAAATTATAACATTTTATCTCAAAAGGTCTAGGAAAAGACATGCAATGACTGTAATCATGCAGTATAATGCTACTGTATGAAGGAGAAAGCCATCAGGAATAAGTTGCAGTATAATCATAGCTGGATTACTAAATAAACGGAAAGTGCTGCTACTTATCAAATGTTGAGTAAAATAACATGGCAATATTCCAACACTGCTGTGGAGGTTAATTCTCCAATAAAATGATCCTTCCATTTTCCTAGTCATAAAAATAGCCATGCCATTATTTCTACAGTATTTCTTGGTCGTTCACACCCATACACATTCCCAAATGTGTGAATGTTCCCATGATAAGGATACGGAAATGATCTCATAATCAAGATTTTGGCAACATGAGGATTAATTTCTTCAGAACAAGGAGAATCTTGCTGAAGACAGAATTGCCCCAAGGGCCTTCCTGCAATCTATTGTTCTAATTTGAAATTGTTCTTGCTTGCCTTGGATTCACATTTTGTCCCTTGTATCCCTTCCCAGAATTGGAATTTTTCTTCAGAATATATACAAAAATATCCATCTCCCAGACTCACTAAATTTAAATTTTGCCTGGTTTTGTAGATGAATCTTGATGGATAGTCTTGCTGGAAATAATAACTTCCGTGTAGGAATTATCAAATGCTGGAAGATAGGGAATGGGTTTCAAATGCAACCTGGAATATGGATTAGACCATCATACCATTAATGCCAATTTATATGAGTACATCTCATTCAAAGTATATCAAAATGCTCACATTCAGGAATACAGGATTTGAAACTATCACATAGTTCTTTTTATTTGATAATCTCATTTCATAAAAAAGAAGTACCTGTAGACATATGGAGTATCCATTAATGTTTTAAACACACATACACACACAGCAAGAGATTGATAGTTGGTAGCAGATAGATAGATAGATAGATAGATAGATAGATAGATAGATAGATAGATAGATAGATAGATATTCTAATTTTGTGCCTTGTGAACATTTACCAGCAACCAACTGAAATTATTTCTGAATGGGTATTTTACATAATGACTTTCTAACTCAAAGTTAAAATGGTAGCCATTTAGACTACCAAAAAGAATGGGCTATTTTCTCCTATTATATAAGTAAGCTATTATCAAGGGAAACAACCTGGAATTTTCCATCCTGGAGGAACTTTTTGGCATGATGTACCTCAATTATTATGCTCTGATTAGTTTTGAGTGCAGAAAGCAGCATAGTCAAAGAATTAGCAAATGATGACAAATGAAAACACTAACTGATATGAAATACTGATGTACGGAACCAATGAATAGAGATAGAAATTTCACTGGCAATACTTTTATTATATTTTGGTCAAACTCTTTCATGAAACTCTTTCATAATAACCCAAGCTCTAAATCTCATTATTTCTGATAAGTGAGGCAATTAATTAATTAATTGATTTGAATTGAATGAGATCCGTGGTGGTGCAGTGGTTAAGAGTGCAGTATCACAGGCTACTTCTGCTGCCTGCAATTTGGCAGTTCGAATCTCACCAGGCTCTTGACTCAGCCTTCCATTCTTCCAAGGTAGGTAAAATGAGGAGCCAAATTGTTGGGGACGATAAACTGACTCTGTAAACTGCTTAGAGAGGGTTGTAAAGCGGTATATAAGTCTAAGTGCTACTATGTAGCAGTTAAAGTGAAGCGGTATATAAGTCTAAGTGCAACTATGTATGTATGAAGTACTATACTACTAATTAAATAGTTTGCCTCTTACTATAGATATTATTCTGTTGTTTAAATGGCAATTGTTGTTTTTCCTTCTGAACATTAGAAGGACCATTGTCTTCATCATGATATCCTTTTTTAAAAACTACCTATTTTACACAATCATTGTCTTACATCAGGGGTCCCCAACCTTTACAATTTGGCAGCCTGGCGGGGTGGGGGGGGGGAGAGATGGGAACCAGCCCATGCTGGTTCACATATGCATAAGCGCTGGCCAACCACTTGCAAATTGAGCTAAATGCATGTGCGCTAGCCCACCACTTCTGCAAGTTGAGTTGTATGCATGCACACTGACCTGCCACTCATGCATTCGCTGGCCAGCCCCTCACGTGGCCCAGTTCCAAACAGCCCATGGCCCAGTAGTGGTCCATGGCCCATGAGGTTGGGGACCCATCTTACAACATGTGTTCTTTTTTAAAGCAATAAAACTGTTTTTAATCATCAAATGCCGAGCAATTAAAATATTCTATATAAAATACAATATATAGCAATATAGTAATAGCGCAGACTTATATACCACTTTATAGTGTTTTTACTGCCTTCTCTAAGCGGCTTACAGAATCAGCATATTGCCCCCACAATTTGAGTCCTCATTTTACTCACCTTGGAAAGATGGAAGGCTGAGTCAACCTTGAGCCTGGAGAGATTCAATCTGCCAAATTGCCAAATTGCAGGCAGCTGGCTATAAGCAGAAGTAGCCTCCAATTACTGCACTTTATCCTCTGTGTCACCGAGGCTCCTAAATAGGCTCTTAAATATACATTTTTAAAAATAACAGACTCAAGCTATAATACAATACAAATTTATTTATAAAACTCACTTTTCATATAATATAGTGTAGTATATTTGATGAGCAAAACTTTCTAACTGCTCTGTTTCTCATAATTTCTCACAGAATTTTTGGGTGCAAAATATATTGATCAGGCACACTCCATACTGTGCACTGGACTTTTGCATTAAGTTTTCAGTACGTAAACACAGGTTATATATGTGTATAAGAAAAGGCTGTCCAACCAATACATATTCTTCTACGGTTGATAACCTGACTTGAATCCACAATATGCTGAAGTTGTGCAGACAGGCAGCAAAATGTGATCTTCATTTCTGTGTATTTATTTTTATTTTAAACTTCTCCATGGTTAATTTTTCTAAAGTCAATCAGCACGAACTTTCATGAAGCCCATTTGGGAACATTCAAATGGACAATCTGGCTAGGCCTATTTTGCCTCTGGTTTGGAACAAAACATTTTTGTTCCAAAAATGTGCAAATTTTGATTCATAACCACTGATGTAATTTATTGCTCTATCCTAACTGGCATTGCCAATACTGATCCTCTAAGAAATCCTCTGGCACAATCGCATACTATAACTAGAGATAAGTACTGTATTGTAAATGATATGATGTCATTCTCTCTTGCTTATTTCTACCTCTACTTTTTTCTTCGCTGATTACTTGAGTCAAAGCCTATTGCTTTTCAAATGTCTCCCCCCCCCAAAAAAAAATCAGAGTGACTTCACTATTTAATCTGATGAAGTGATTATTTTATTGGCCTTCCATGAACCATTCTTCTTAAGTATTCTCCACTAGGCCTTTGTTTTGGGAAGCTGTCTTTTACTACTAGCAATGCCTAAAGTGTGCCTTAGCAATCTCTGGGTTGTTGGCTGGTTGTATTACACATGTAATGTGTCTTCCTGCTTTATCATCAGTCCATTGCTATATAACAGCCTATGACATATAGAAGTTGGTGATATTATTTTCCCCAATTACTTCTGTCAGTCTCCATACTTGTATTTTATTCTTAAACATTTGTAGTATTTTTATGACATTTTTCTGAAGTACAAGACAGTAAAGCAGACTGAGGCAAGAGGGGCAATGAATGTGAGCGAGGTGAACATTGAAATAAAAAAGGAGCATCATTTTAATCACAATGGGACTTAAAAAAAACCCACACAGCTTTGTGTCGAAAAAGAGATTTTGACAGAGGAATCTGAAGTCAGAGTGCTTCAACATCAGATTGTTCTAACATACTCGAGGACAGATTATCAGGATAGCAATGTGGAAAGAGCTGCCTTGTCCGTCATTTTTCCTTACAATAAATCTCCTTTTAAGAACAATTAAAGGGAATGTATTGAGTTTAGCTCATCTCTTCCCCAACAGACAAAGCCAAAGCCAAAGGACTGGGAGATGACTGGATTCTTTGGATATGAATTTCTTTCCTTTTATTTCTCCTAACCAACTCCTGCTTTTCGGAGGCATTCTAAATTTCCTGTTGTGATTGTCTTTCCTCTCCAAGGAATCCAGCTTCCAAAGCTTGTCAGTCATTTCTAGAGAGGATTAGTTCTGTAATAGGAACAGAAATTTGTTCAGCTTCTAATGAAGCTGATTGCAATTAACATATGCATTAAAAGTACATCACACTTTATTTCTACTGGCAGGGTGTCAAGTTAACTACATGGTTCTAATTTCTACTAATTTATATAAATAATTATGTACTATTCTTGTAATGAGTTTGTTTTGTTTTATTGGCATGCTTAATGATGAAAAGGGTATGGGTTCCCACCCTGGAATCAACTTACTAAGAAAAACATTCAGATTAATGGGTCTACAGTTTCTTTTTCATATTCCCGACACACTAATGAGACTATTTGTCAATAAAAAGGTAAATCTGCTTTTTCTTCAATATTTTTAAGGAAAACATAGATTTATGACAATCAAAACTCCCACACAATTAAGGCAATTTTTTTTACAAACGTGGGGTAAATGTCTTAATCATAGCAGCCACTTAAAATAAGACAATACATTATCTGTGTGGCTTCTGTGCCAAAATCATTTAATCTTAGCTAGGGGGACTAGTGGTTAAAGCTCCAGGCTACAAAATGGGAGACCTTGACACATTAAGCAAGAAAGCCAGCTGGATGACTTTGGGCTAGTCTCTCTCTCTTTTCCTCTTCTCCACCACTCTCTTCCTCCTTCCCCCTCTCTCTGATTTAAATTGAACAGGGAATGTCTTCTACTGCAAGAAGCAACTTCTTTAACTGACTTTGTGTGTCATGAAACCCTGTTCTTCACTCCTGCTTCATTTTGACTTTGGTGTGTTCCTAACTAAATCCCTTGGTATTTTCAAAGTTAATGTGTAACATTGAATTATGGACTGTTGTTTACTTGGATTACACCTTCTCAGCCTCTACTAAGCCATCTTGCTCATGCACGCTCTTTTATCCTACTTCCAGAATTTCTTTTCTGTTGACTCCCCTCACCTGTCTATTGCTATCTCTCCTGACAAGTCCTCTGCCATTTACAAGCCTCACTCTAAACATATTGTTTCCATTCCTTTTACAGTGTATTCTCACTCAGTATCTCTGCAGGCCTCTCCCCAAGCATCTTCATCATGCCCACACTAATTTCAACAGGGTATTAGAGGATACTGAAGGTACAAGACAAAAAAGGAAACAAAAAGTGTAAACTCGCTTTGGGTTTTGAACAGAATTGTGATTTACAAAATGACAGCAAACACTATAAGATTTGAAATATTAAAGGAGATCTTTGAAGAATGGGCCAGAAATTAGCAGTCACAATATCACCAATATCAGTAACCATGTCTGCTTCTATGGATATAGACTATGTTCAAAAGATGTTAAAGAAGGAATAACAGATGGAAAACAAATCTTGCTTCATGCAGAAATAGTAGAATCAGAAATATTGTATAAAAATGAAAGTGTGAATTATAAGACAGAAGATATCCAAAGTGGAAAAACAAGTGACAGGTGAAGAGAATGACCTGGATATGGACTTTTTTGCTGGATAAATTTCATAAATCTGTAAAAATCATGTACAAGAGAAATAACTCAGATCTTATACAGAACACAGATGGTAATCTATGCCACAAAGAATATTATAAAAGTGGTGCAAACAAAATTCTTAAGAATCTTAACAAAGATAGGAACATATTGAAAATTCTGCATAGGAGAGATGTCAACATCCAAAATATCTTAAAAGATACTCCAATACTAGAAAATGAAGTCAGATCAGCACTGTGGTTATTACCAACAGAAGGTTATCAGTTATTGGAAGGCTACAGGAATTAATGAAATATGTAAGATATGGCAACATCTAAAAAGAATCTGAAAAGGTTCTAACCAAACACTGCCAGCAAAATGACACAACGGACTGCAAGAGGTTAGTTTACATTCCAATATCAAAATACTTAATAGATTGTGCAAAGTATCACATAATTTCCCTAACTTCACATACTAGCAAAATAAATATTAGGGTCATCAAATACAGTTTAGAGCCCTACATGGAAAGGGAAATGGCAGACATTCAAATTGGTTTTAGAAAAGACTGAAGAATAAGGGATTTTATTGATGCATGCTAGATGACTGAGGAAGAATACTCTGAATATACTATATGATTCGTTGGCTTCAAAAGGTCTTCATTTGTGACAACCATATCAATCAGTATATGTCTTTAGGACAGTGATGGCTAACCTTCCCCGGACTGAGTGCCCAAAGCGGCGAATACACACGTGTGAATGTTTGAACCTCCAAAATGCAATGCATGCCCCCCACATGCACCCTGCCCCCCACATATGTGTGCAAACCCCCACGCACCCTGTCCCATGCATGCACACATGACTACCTGCATGCGCCCCACCCCCTGCGCATGCATGGCAGAGACCCAAAGGCCAGTTGGCCGGTAGGAAGTGCATGCACATGCGCGTCAGAGCTGAACTGAGGTGACGGCTCACGTGCCATCAGAGAGGGCACTGTGTGCCATCTCTGGCATGTGTGCCAAAGGTTCACCATCATGGCCTTAGGAGAATGAGAATCCCAGGGCTTCTTGTTGTCCTCATATGAATTATGAAAAGATAAGAAACCTTTGGACATAGTAAATCAGACTGACTCTAGGTTGACAAGGGAGAGATATAAGATTATATACTTCCTCTTATTTATTCAACTTACACTGTATGCTGAAAAAAAGATTACAGGGAACTATTTTAGAAAAGGAGTGTGATTTTAAAATTGCAAGAAGAAACATCAACAACCTGCTGTTGACATTCCTCTGATACTTGAAAATTCGAATGATCTGGAGGCCCTAGTAATGAAAACTAAGGAGGACAGTGCAAAAACAGGACTATGACTGAATATAAAGACCAAACTGGTAACAGCAGATATATTAACAAGGAAGAATTGACAATGAGGACACTAAAAGCGATGGATCGCTTCTGCATCTTAAGATCAATTATCAACAACAAAGGAACCAGCAGTCAAGAAACATGACATAAGCTAACACTTGGTAGAGTAGCCACAAATGCCTTGGAAGGGATCTTGAGATGTGATGAAGTCTATATTGTGGAGGCTGAATTATGAGCAATGACTTAGAGCTGAACTTTGGCCATTGAAAAGGATTTTCATTGTGATATAAAACCTTGGTTCCTCTGGTTTGCTTGACTCCCACAATTAGTATCTCAACAAGAATGACATATCAAGTAACCTATTTAGATGACCTACTTAAGGATAAACTTACCTTACCTATAGCTTTTTTTAAACATTGCTAATGTTTAAAAACCAGTGCCTCAAACTGGTTTTAGACAGATGAGAAGAAATAAGATGATATAACTGCCAAATTGAATTTTTCTAAATAAGTGGTTGACATATAGGTCCCACATTTCTATGATTCAATGATGGACTGATACACATGCTCAGGAATGTTATAATGAAGCTGATGAATGATATAAAAAGTATATATAAATATAGTGGGGCTTGATAGGCATGTTTTGAATATTGCTACTAGAATTTGCTCTCTTTGTGAAAAGTTAAAGAAGTGAAACTTTGATAATTCTCTACCTTATTTTGCCATTTTGGAAAAAAAAATCAAGAATTTCTACAAAGTTAAAAATCTGTGACATTCTATGGAGGCACAGTTGGATTTGAACAAGTAGGATAGGAAAAACATTCACTCTTTTGAAATTTGGTCTTGAAAATGATTGAATACTATAGATAGCCAAACATATATTTCATAGACCAAATCAATTCAGAATTCACATTTGCATCACAAATGACCAAGCTCAAACCATTACATTTTGTATGCATTATGTGACTACCCGTGGCATGATGACTCAGGGGTTACAATGCTAAACTGAGTTTGAACCTGAGCACCATGCAATGGAATGAGCTCCCATTAGTTACTCCAGCTCATGCCGACCTAGCAGTTTGAAAGCCTGCAAATGCAAGTAGATAAATAGGTACCATTTCAGCGGGAAAAAATTCTGTGTTCCATATTTTCATGCCGGCTACATGATGACAAAAGCATCTCTCAGACAATGCAAGCTTCTTCGCCTAAGAATCAAAGATAAGCACTGCCCCCTTGAGTCGGTCACAACTGGAAAAGGGGAAAGCTTTAAACCTTATGTGAATACCCAGTTCCCATGATACATCCACAATGCAGAGAAACATGAGAGGAGATGGAACATGGAAGAGGAGGATAGAACTAAAGTAGATGTACTTGATTACAACAGTAATGAATGCATCATTGAAGACCTAAAAGACCAACAGATGTCTAACTACATGGTCACTAAGAATCAACACCTACCTGATGGCATTTAATTAGTCAAAGGAATTCTCTTTTCACCTCTTCTGAAATAGTATCCAGATCAAGCAGACTATAATGGATTATATAAAGCCCCTACTTTCTGATTTTAACAATAACAGTACCAATTGTCACCTCATAAAGCATTCCTGGCCAATATGGAATTTATGCTTAAATTAACATGCAGTATCAAATGTGATATTCCTGATGATTATATTTTCATATATTTTTATTTTTAATCTGGATCATAATTATAATAAAGACAGAGACAAATGAAAAGGCAATAATAGATTTTTTGAGGGTATATATATATAGCAGGATAAATATAAATGTTAAAAAAAGAAACAAAAAAACCCAGTAATCAAGAAAAAATATCCTTGGGTTGAGCCAAAGTCCTGAACTTTTTCTGCTGCTTAACTTCCTTAATTATGTTGCTGTCCATTTTCAGATTCTTTTGCCTCCCTGTGGAACTTCAATCATCTAGTCCATCATCTCAGCTGCCTGGAAAATCATAGGACTGAAGGGGCCACTTAAGCTGCCAACCGCAGGAAACCAAATTAAAGCATTTCAAGAAGATGGCTAACCAATCTCTGCATGAACACCAAAGGCCACAACGTACAGCTTACTACATCTCTAGGTAATTGTTTCTAGTGTTGACTTCTTCCACCATTAAGAAAATCTAAGGAATGCTTCATGATTTTTATTTTTATTCTTTCGGCTGTTCCTTATGTTAGGAATTAATTCCCAAAATGCATCTGTGTAATTTCTTTCTATTTTTTTTTTCAAAGTCCTTTTGTCATTTTTTTTTCCTGGAACACTTGGGAACTCCTCTTTAATTTCTATATTTTATTGTAACTAAGTCAAACTTCCTGCAACTCATCTGTATATCACTGTCTCCAAGATTTCTTTATGATAAGCTCCTCTGCTATAAATTCCTTGGAGGAAGAGTTTGGAATAACATATGGCTGCAAAGACCAGAATGACTATTTATTGAACTCCTGTACCAAATGTTCTTGGCCATAGACTTGTCCCACAACATGGCCTATTGCTTTCACATGGATCAGGGGGTGAGGCATCTCTTCTCTCACTTCTTTCCATTTGCAAGAGATCCCATTAAAAAAAAATCTAAAAGAAACTGCTGAAAGGCCGGGCACGGACAAGTCCTTGTTTGGAGCAATCAGCTTATAGCAATAGCACTTAGATTTATATACCGCTTTATAGTGCTTTTTACAGCCCTCTCTAAACTGTTTACAGAATCAGCATATTGCCCCCACAGTTTGGGTCCTCATTTTACCCACCTCAGAAGGATGGAAGGTTGAGTCAACCTTGAGCCTGGTGAGATTCGATCTGCCAAATTACAGGCAGCTGGCTGTAAGTAGAAGCCTGTAATTACTGCACTCTAACCTCTGCGCCACCAAGGCTCCTCCATCATGCCGCCCAAAAGAGAGAGGAGTTGCAACAGAGCCCTTTGAAGTGAGGAAACACAGATGAGAATGCAGCTCCCCTTCACCCACCCACCAGAAGGAAAAGGAGTCAGGCTGCAGTGCAGCCAGGGCCTCCTCCAAGCAGCAGGCATCCTCCTTCCTCTCTACAAGTTAGAGCCGGGGAAGAAGGTCAGCCACTTCAAGTGTGGGCTTACAGGGGCCGTCAGGAGGAGGGAAGAGCAGTGCTAAACGAACCGCCCCACTTCAGGGGGAAATTTGAGGGAACCAGCTAGCTCTATTCCTTGACTCAGCTGAGATCCACCTAGAACACTATGGACATCCCTACCCTTCCCCCAGAGCCATGGTGAATACCATTTCCGAAGTGCTAGAGGGAAAAGCAAGGCAATGGCTAGCAGCCCTCCACAAGAGGAGAACCCCTAACTGCAAGACGTAGATGACTTCCTACAACTGCTAGAGGCCAGATTTGAGGAGGTAGAGGAGGACCCGTACATGAAAGATGAGCTCAGCAACCTAAAGCAGAGGGGGTGACCCATCAAGGTACACATCTGTGAATTCAGGAGAGTCAGTGGAAAGCTACCACTTTTGCCTGAGTGGATATTAGTTCACTTTTTCAGAACAAGCCTGGACAAGCAAATTGCCCAGCTAACCGCCTATTGGGACATCCCGAACTGACTCTCTGAGTGGCCATAAAAGTCAATGGTGGATTACGCGCCAACGACACGAGAAAGCCACTGGACACCAAAGAGAGAAGCCAGACCAGAGACCACCCAGCTGACAGGGAACCACAGGACCACAACCGGCCTCAAAACCAGACCTTCCATGAAGCCTGATTAAATGCTACAGATTCGGGGGCCACATGGCAGCAGGATGCACAACCCCAGCCCCGAAACCAAGACCACAGCCACTGCCCAGGGCACGACTGGAACAAAGTCCCAGACATGCCACTGACACATCCCAGAAGGCCCTGTAGGCTGCAGAGATCCCTTCCCACCCAGCCGAAAGGGGGGGAACCCCAGGCAACGATGACCAGTCACCGGATTCCTATGACAGCAAAGACAAGGGTGAAAACAACCCAATGGACTGGTCCCCCCATTTGTTTTCCCAAAACGGCTTACAGCCCCAAAAACAGGGACCCAGGGAACTTTTCAAGCCCTAATAGACTCAGGCTGCACTAGATGCCTGATCAGCCTAACCACTATCCTGAAACTGGGGATCAGAGCGAAAAGCCTGACTCACCCAAACCAGTTCGAACAGGTCGATGTGTCCCTATTCGGGGCGGGGGGCTTTGCCACTCAACTGAACCAGTTAGGCTAGAGCTAGAGGATCACTGGGAAGCGATTTGATTTAGCCCCTAAAATGACAGGCACAGTCATACTGGGACTCTCCTGGCTACACAAGTGGGGCCTGGCCATCTGGTGGAAGGGGGCAACCACAGACTGAGGATAGCAAGGGGATCCCTCCGCACCAGCAAATAGAAGCACTGCCCACACAGGGAACCCTCACCTGAACAGCTGGCAGCCACCTCCAACAAAATCCCAGAGGCCGAACAGATCCTGAGAGAATATCAGGAACTTGTGGAAGTATTCAGCGAGACTGAGTGTGATGTCCTACTTCCCCACCGTGAGACAGACTGAACCATAGAAATCATCCCCAGGGCAAAACTGTACACGATGACACCCCGGAAAAGGCAAGAAATGTGCAAATATATAGACAAAAACCTAGCAAGAGGGTTCATTGAGCCACGGGTTGCAGCCCCAGTCATGTTCAAAGAAAAAAAAGATGGGACTATGAGATTATGTGTGGATTTTAGGGGCATAAATTGTCTCTTTGTACACAACCTATACACCCTCATGAAGGACATGCTATCTCACCTGGCCAAGGGAAAGGTCTTTACCAAATTAGATCTCAGAGAAATATACTACCAAGTCCACATCAAGGAGGGAGATGAATGGAAAACAGCATTCAACTGTTCCCTAAGGAGTTTCCAATTCAAAGTCGTGCCTTTTGGATTGCAGGGGCCCCCGGCGGTGTTCATGCAGTTAATAAACGAAGTGATACACAAGCATCTCTATAAGGGAGTCCTTATCTACTTGTACAACATTCTTATCTACACTGAGACCATGAATGACCACATACCTCTAGTCCACCAGGTACTAGAAAAACTTGTAGCAGCAAACCTGTACGTCAAGCTATCAAAATGTGAATTTCACCATGCACGATTAGACTACCTGGACTATCGAGTGTCAAGTGAGGGTATAGAGATGGACCCAGACAAAGTACAAGCCGTCCTAGGCTGGCAGCTCCCTTGCACCCGCGGTAACAAAACTTCTTAGGGTTTGAGGCCTCCAGGTGGCGCTGCAACGTTGAAGAAGCTCCTTTAGGAGCTTCCCGCCTAGGATTACTGTAAACAGTCTAAAACAGCGTTATTTCGCTGTTTAACTGTATAAGATCCTTCTCCCTTGGGACAAGAGGGAGGAGTGAGTTTGGTCAGGTTATAGGTAGATCTCTCCAGGAACCTCAAAAGTTTTTTTGGGGTCCGGAAGGAGAGATCCCTAGTAGCCTGGTATTTGCTCCAGAATCTAGGTGCCTCTGCATGTCAGAGTTGTCGTCACCTTCTGCATTTTAATGATTACCAACAAATAAATTGAGCAGACGGACCAAAGCAGGAAAATTTACAGATACAGGTATATTATCTTTTGTTCCGGGGAAGCTGATTTTTTTTTACTTTTTTTGTCTTTCAAACTGATAGTCCGGAGGTGGAAAAAGAATTAAAATGGCGCAGCTTTATTATCGTGACTAAGGAATTTATCCCCGAGGGAGAGAGAAAGGAAGAGAAAATGTCTGTGATCCAGACGCATTTACAAACTGCAACAAGCGAGATTATTCAACAAATTACGCAAGAGCTAATTAAAGGAATCAGAGGTATCTTCAAAGAATTTGCTAGAGAGATGGGGCTGGACAGATATAGATGAGGAAATACAGTCTCTTTATCTCAAGATGGTAATTATGTGGTTGAAACTGTGGCTTCTTCAGATGGGAATCCTTATGTGAAAACTCCAGCTGCTTTTGTACAGAACATTGGAAATGACTTGGAAAAAATATCTGCAATATCGGCTGAGAACACACAGGAAAATAGTTTGTTTATCGAAAGTGTGCCAAAGAATTTTTGTAAGGAGGGAATATTGATTTCTGCCATGGGGCCGCAAGGACAAAAACGAATTAAAAATGAAGAATGAGATTGGAGTTTTCAAAGGAGCTTTGCTTTACATACCAAGAAGGAATCTATAATTAAAATAAATGTCTTGCCAGAACTCGTTAAAAAGAATGGGGGAGACTTCCTTGTTGAAAGATGGATTGATCTCAGAGTGACAACAGAATTACAAACCAAGGTAACAGTAATAAAAGACATTATAAGTTATTATGAATATGGTAACCGTTAGTAGTGTAGTGACTGCTGATTAATACTGGTAAAAAAAAAATTTAAGGAATGTTTGAGTTGGGCTGTTCTCTTTTGTTTTCTTTTCCCCTTTTTAAATTATAAGTATTTTAATGTATAATATTATAGATGTTGAATAGATGGAAGCTTAGTGAATATCGGAGGAAAAAAGATTTAGGGAATG
>JAOYMU010000098.1:26641401-26652549 GCA_025802295.1 Psammodynastes pulverulentus
CCTCATTTTACCCACCTCAGAAGGATGGAAGGCTGAGTCAACCTTGAGCCTGGTGAGATTCGATCTGCCAAATTACCGGAGTTGGCTGTAAGCAGAAGCCTGCAATTACTGCACTCTAACCTCTGTGCCACCAAGGCTCATTATAACCCTACTTATTTCCTCTTTCCTCCTTGGACTCCTCAATGCCTTTTGATCATTCTTACACATATCTGCCATGAATAACTTCTAGATGTCACCGAAGGTTTTTTTTAAAGATTATTTTGGGCTATGCACATCAATTAATCCATAAAAGAGCCTTATCTAGCTTTGTGGCTTAGTACCCAAGGGAAAGCCAAGTTTTAACCCCCTATGGAAGGCAATCAGGGTTGAAGGCCATCTGAATCTCAGAAAGTATAGTGTTCTATTGGGTAGAATCGGGGATTAAAAGAAAAAGAAAAACTTCCTAAAGTTTGGAAGCTTAAGCTTTGGGCATGTCCACCTTTGAGAGAAGATAGAGTAATGTTCTGCGGGAATGTTCCTGGGAGACAGGAGGAAGAGCTGCAGACTGACAATCAGTTTGTAAAAGGATTCTCAGACCATGGAAGGAGAGGATGCATGGGAAGAATTCCATTAGGGACCCTCCCTCATTTTCTGGAGAGTAAAAAGAAAGAAGAGGAGGAACACTTTCAGTCTTCAGCAAGGTTCTCTTAATGTAAACTTGCAATAAAGACGGAGTTAGTACTCATGATTATGCTTCTTGTATAGATTATCCGGAGAGATTAAGGATAGGCAACTCCACAAATTACCCATTTCTCTGTCACAAATTGTTTTATAGGTGACAACGATACATTTTCTACCAAGTGATCAATTTAGAGAAACCTGAAAACTGAGAAATTCTGGGCCATAGCCTTTACAGATTACAAGATGCTAAATCTGTCAAGTTGAGTTCATAGTTCCCACCCTGCTAATGAGGTTCTACAGGGTTGTGTTTTTTTTGTTACTACTGTTATTATTTACATAGTAACTATAATTTCAGTTTCTCCTCTTTGCTTTTTTATATTCGTTTCTGAACTGACTGCTAAATGTTTTATCTGTTTCATGTAATTCCTTATTGTTCATTTGGTTTATGACTAATAAATGAACAGATTCTTTAGTTTAGTTTTGCTTATAGCAAAAGAATTTATGGTGGCTTGTATGGAAAGGAAACCCAATTGTGTAACAGCACTGACTTCAAAAGCACATAGAGTTAAGAATCTGAAAGTAAAACATTTGGAGGAGTCAAACATGGAGATCCATCTAGTACAAAACACAAAGAACTCAAGCACGATTGTTTCTGTGCATTATATTTGGTATTATGTCAATTTTTTAAGAGTATATTTCAACAGAGCAATTTTCTTTATGAAATAATATTTCACAAATCTAAGGGAACATTTAAATTAAATCAACATTTTCAAAAAGAGCAAATCCAATGTCATTAAAAAGCCTGAAAAGATTGATTTTCCCATTTTAGAATATTTTCTCATAGAATTTAAACCTCTCCAGAAGGCTGAATCTACCTTATGCAAACATACATAAGTAGGTTTATTATTAGAAGTATGTGGAAATGTCATGCCCACACAGCATATTTCACAACATAGTTTTCAGATGTCTCTGCCAGTATTTCTGTGTTTGCTTCTTAACTTTTAAAAATGCAGTAATTATATCAGTGCATTTCCCATTCATTTTATCTAAAGCAAAATGCCTATTCCCATCCTGACTATGGATTCGCATTTTTTCCTCAGCAGATGATGTGTCCAGTGATATTAAATGTAAAATAAATTAATCTTGCAAAGAAGTCGAGGTTTTAATTTACACAGTTATTACTGAATTGTACTTCAAGGCTTTTGTCACACCCACATATCAAATCAGATATTGAAAGACGATGAAATAATAACCTCAGCTGTTAAGCTGAGCAGTACAAGGAAGAAAATGAGTAGAGTTAAGATAAAATATGGGAAAAACATGTCGGACAAAGTGGAAGATGAAATGACACGAAAGTCCACCCTCGACTGTGAGGTAGACAACAGCTCCTTGTGAAAAAAATACAAGAAAATTTCTTTATTTTACTTTAAGAAAATATGTTTTATCATGTAGGTTTGGGATAAGCTAATTGGATGGTGATTCTTTTAGGAAGCGCTTAAAAGAATTGTGTATTAAAGCTCAGATCCCAGAACTCTGTGGCAGTCCCAACTTTCTCAAATTTTCAAATGTTCCTACAGTCTACATTGGCTATCTCTTGAACAAATCTGGCTGCTAATTTTATATAATGCATTTTTGAATTTGGTTTTATTGCTTTTAACAAGTCAATATGCAAAAGTAGGCTAGTTTTTTTCCCCCCATGCATCCCAAGAAATGCTTCCCTTTAGAGATAGTAGCTAATGAACGTTAAGCGGCAAAATTATGAATAGGTAACCGGGGTGGGCTTCAAAAATTTCAGCAAGGGGTTCTCTGCCCGGTTGCTGGGTGGGTGTGGCCATGGTGGGCGTGGCCTAGTCGGCCTCCTGCACTACAGTGGGGGGGGATTTTCGCCCTCCCTGGGCACCGGAGGCTTCCCTCGAATCTCCGGGAGGGCGAACATGGCCTCCCCCGGGCTCCAGAGGCCCTCTGGAGGCTGGAAACGGGTCCATTTCTGGCCTTCCGGAGACTCCAGGAGACCTGTTTTTCATCCTGCCCAAGCCTCCCTGAGCACCTTGCACTTACCTGCATCCAAAATGGGCCACGTGGGAAGGGTGGAGTGGAGTAGGCGGGGCCAGCCAGAGGTGGGATTTGGGGGTTCACCAAACTACACAGAATCTTAGCTAGAGGATCGTCCAAATCACTGCAAACCCCAGCAGCCCACCCCTGTAGGTAGCCCTCGATTTATTACAATTGAGCCCAAAATTTCTGTTGCTAAGAAAGACAGTTGTTAAGTTGACTCAGTTTACGACCTTTCTTGCCAAACTTGCTATGTGAATCCCTGCAGTTGTTAACTTAGTAACACTGTTGTTAAGTGAATCTGACTTCCTCGTTGACTTTGTTTATCAGAAGGCTGCTAAAGGTGATCACATGACCCCTGGGACACTGCAACCATCATAAATATGAGTCAGTTGCCAAATGGCTAAATTTTGATCATGTGATCATGACGATGCTGCAACCGTCGTACGTGGAAAAAATTGCCATGAGTCTTTTTTTTTTCAGTTCCTTCAAATGGTCACTAAATGAACCATTGTATGGCTCCCTTCCCCAGTGCATCTGGATTTGTAAATTATGATATGGCTACTCAAGAACAAAACTGAGACCTTGTTAGCCAAGTCCATGCTTCTTCCTCAGGTAAATTCTGAAAATTCTGATTGCATACACAAGTTATCGAAAGACATGCTATAAATTCAACATGCAAATACAATTGCTCGCTCATCAAACATCGGTACCTCACAATTTTTCAAATATTCCCCAAAGGTTAAAGTACTTTTTTTTAACCATAGGAAGGAACCCAAATACTTTCTTTTCAGATTGAGATTTTGAGCATCTTTCTTCAGTTTAGCAAGATGATTAATTATTCATGACTTAAAAGCCAATCTACCATTGGATAGAAACAGTGAACAGTTTTCTTTGATTTTTGTCCCTCTTGGTAGAAGCTTATAAAATATTTCCTTAGAAAACTGACATCAATGCTTGTAACCATCTGATCCCTTGGGGAATTTTCATGAACAATTCCTTTAGTCCTGATCCCAGGGGTACTTTAGCTTTGTTTTGGAAATCTATTCCACATATACCCACAATTCTTAACTTTTTAAAAACTTTCTTCTAAAGGCCTTACTTCAGAATGGCATTTGGAATAAAGACATCTACTACACGGCTCTATTTCAGGCTAAAAATGCCCAAGTATGCTATGATTTGTAGTTTTAGGCCCCATTCCTGCATATTATTTCTATGTCCAAGAAGACCAACACAAAGAAGCAATTTAAAAACCTGTCTAACAATTTACCAAACCATTACACTATAAACGTATATGCCAAGAATGGGGAAAAAAAAACACCTTTTGTCTTCAGTGTAGCAATGCATAATAACGATCTTATGCCAACTGACAGCCATGGCTCTATTAAATCATAAAATCATTATCCCCGTATTCTTTCAAAAAGCTCCCATTACTCTAGTTGTGATCCTAACCAAAGGTTTTATGATGAAATCAGACTATATGTTGCACAGTTGCCTCACGATCCTTTTAAAATATGAGATGCCACATCCAGCATAATTCATCCAGGGTAGAAAAGTAACCAGCAAGTCAGCCATCCATCCATTCCTCAGCTGTTGCTCGCCAAGTTAATTCTCAGGAAATGCACTGAACACCCCGTGGAGAGAGGCATAGGTGGTGATTTGGGATGTGAAATCATCATTTGAGTGGTACTTAACTATTTTCCCATCCTGTCACTTTTCCAGTCCTCTTAGAATCCATTGAAGGCAAATTCGCTGTTTAAAAATCCATTAGAACGTACACTGTGGTTTAGGGTTACAGACACAATTTGCATACTCTGTTTCCCTTCTCCTTTAGCATACTTGGAAAAAGATTTGAGGCACCCATTTTCAAACTAATCAAGTTATCTTCCTGCAGACTTTTCTCCTTGGCTTGCTTCTAGTAATTCCGTTGCTATAAATCTACATCATTCAAGATTAAAAAAAACAAAACCCAATAATTACTCTTTCTAAAAAATTCAATCCATTATCAAAGTAATGAGAAACATGTCTTGGGGCTTCCTCTTATGTAATATAATTAAGTCATAATGCCACATATTGATTTATTTCTTCGTATTCATGGAGTAAAAACCTTTATCATCCATAACACAATTTTTCCATCTTCTTCCATCATAAAAAATAATGCAGTTTTCCCCCATCTAAAGTATCTCTCGTTTTCTTCTTCTTTCCAGAGATAATGTCAAAATTCTTTCTTAGCAATGTCTTCTGCAATATGTTCATATTTCATGTCCCAAATAATTAAGATTGCCAATAATACATCTCATCGATTTAGAAAGCCAAAGAACTTTTCAATAATGTATTTCCGTAACACAATGGCCCCTAACCTTTTGAGTGCTAGGGACTGGTTCCATGGAGAGGTGGCCTTCCGTGGACTGGAGTGGGTGTGGTTTCTCACACTACCTGCATCCTGCGCATGCATGGATGGGACTTCGCTTGTTTGCGCTACCTGGTTTCTGGAGCGCTGCAAACCATTGCCAGTCTGTAGCCCAGGGTTTGGGAACCTCTACCATAACAGGTACAATTTAAAAGCACTATACCATAAAAGGAGTCAATATATTATACTTGATAAAATGTTGGACTCTGACACTCAATTGATGATCTTGGGCCATTCTCCATCTTTCATTTTAATGTGGATTTCTTTACTCTGTTGAACACTCTTTAACTGCAGGGAATCCAATGGGAGTCAGCACTATCAGTTGAATGAATGAATGAATGAATGAGTTGAAATAACTAAGAACAATGATTTGAGCTGTTTGAAAAAAGATAGGTTGAAAAACAATATATAATATGGAATTGTATGTAGCCTAATTATATATAGGCCTAACATTTCCTAGATAATGCCAGATCCTTTGTGTTCATTATATCTGAATGTCCTAATCAAACACTATTGCTCCAGTGAAAAAAAGGGTGATCTACATGCAATTCTACTATCATACACTCTTTCCATAAGACCAGACAACTCTGAGCATAGCCATTTTATAAAAATGCATAGAAATGGGTGGGGGAGTGGCAGCATGGCTCGGAGATGGATAGGAGACAGAGACATAGAATCTGGCAAGAATTCTCTGTGTTATGTGTAAGAAAATAGAAAAAAAATGAACTCCGTTTCATTCTTGGGTTTAGGATGATAGTAAGTCTTTACCAGTTTGTATTTGGAAATCCCACAATAGTTCAATCAAACAGAATAGAGTTAGAAGGGACCTTGGATGTCTTCTAGTCTAAGCCCTACTCAAGCAGGGGACCCGATACGATTTCAGACAGGTGACTGTCCAGTATCTTCTTAAAAACATCCAGTGATGAAGCACCCACAACTTCTGGAGGCAAGCTTCAGCCTGCTCATTTTTGATTACTTTTTCCAATTGTATGTACCCACCAACTTTTCGTTACTGGCACATGATAATTTTTACAGAGCTTCCAATGAATCATTTTGGCGACTGTTATATCGTTGATTATAATCAGTTCGTGCAATCTTCTTGCATGGGCTGAGCATATGATTTACTGTTTCTTCTGCTGCTCTGCCCGATCTCCACTTTAAATCATCTGAAGATTTTTTTCAGTTATGGCCTTGATTACAATAGTTTCCATAACAGTAAAAATCAAATCTTCTATTTATTTTTTTAATGTTCCCATTGTATGCCAGCTTTTATCCATTGTCCCTTTGATCTCTTGTAGAAATTGACCATGTAATACTTTTCCTTGCCAACATTCTGGTTAGGTTTTTTTATTTTATTTTACTATTTTATTTTATAATTTTTAATACAGAAATAATGTTATTACATATTTCTATAGTCATATTTTGCTTTCTGTAGTTAGTTAGTTCCAGTGTTAAACTTGCAGCTGTTATATAACCAGCCAATGCACACTTTTGTTTCTTCAACAGTTTGTTTGACTTGAAGTAAATCTCGCTCTCCATTTTTGCAAGGCAGGTATAATCTATTACTATTAGTATTACTATTTTAATTTGTATGGCCAGTCATCTCATCTCATCTAAGCCATTCTGGGTGGCTCACAACAGATACCAGTATGCACAACCACCCAATGAAAAAAAGTTTAAATGCCAATATACAAACATATAAAAAAAATCAATAATTATTTTAAAACAAAGATAAAATGATGAGTGGCAGAATCCATCCTTACACAAGCTCAGTACAGCCATTGTAAAAGATTTCTACCATTGCCAGATCTCCAGGCAGAGCCAAAGTTCTCAGAATCTTCCAAAAGGCCAAGAAAGTTGAGGCCAGTCTAAATTCTGGGGGAATAATGATCAACAGGGCAGAAAATTCTCTGTTCCTGGATCCTCCCAGATGACACTATAGATGACACCTGTAATAGCAATCTCTCCAGCTGCTTTTGATGGGAGAGGTAGACCTAAGCAAGAACGGGCAGTCCTTCAAATAGTAGTAAATGTTTAACAGGAGATTCTTTAAAAAAAACAGTTTATCTTTATAGACCAGAAGCATCAATAAAGGTTGATATTAAACATCCAATTCCATAACATGTACAGAGAAATAAAGAACATAGAACAGAGTACCAGACAACAACAGAATTATTTTTTTTAGACTAGGTAGTTAAAAATCCTGCCTATACCTTTTATTATTTCTTCCTTAACTACATGCTTCTTTGCTTCATTTACCTGAATTTCTGCAACTCCTTACAGTTTCCAAAACATGTATCAGAGTCCAAAAGAGAAATAATGAACCTTTTTCTTTACCTGGATGACTTCTACCAAGTATTGTTTTGTTTTAAAAAGACCAATTTTTCCCTATGCTCAAAAAGGAACAGGGCTGGGTTAACTTGTCTTATTTATTTACTTATTTATTAAATTTATATGCTATCCCTCTCACAGATAAAGTGACTCTGAGTAGCCTTGATGTACTGTAGGTGACAAAAAAACCATTTCTAATTTGGGAAGATGAGGATTTTGCATTTTAAGTCTGCAATCATGCTACATTTATAAGATACAGTTTTATGAGAAATGCAAAGGATAACTTGGATCAAATTTAAAAAAAAACTCACTAAATTCACTGAAATTAAGAGTGATGAAATGAATTTAGAGTGATGAGTTGTTCGTCCTAAAACTCTTTAACGACATAACTGCTTTTAAAAAGGAAAAGTAAATTTATGCAAGCAAGCTTGTTTGAGCGATTCCACATTGAAGAGAAAAAAATGGATTTCAATGCTTAAAGCATTTTAATTTACACAACAGAGCAGTCCTAACTGCTGAGATTAATTTTCAAAACTTTCTAGGATTAAATTGACAGCGTGCGGAGATGATGTTTGTCTTCTTCAGTCTTTTTTATTCTCTCCCCAGGCATAGACATTTGGTTTCAATTTGTGAGGAAATTATCTATGTATGTGCTAATGTATTTGAGTTATCAAATTCTGAGAATTTCTGTTAGGAAAAAAAAAGGTCTTTAGTTTCAATGGATCCAAAATTTCCAGCCTGTTCCATTTCAAGGCTGACTCATGGAAATTACATGGATAGTAGGTCCGTAACAGCTGAACTTTCTTCAGATTTAATTGAGACCTGCATTGCATTTTGGGAATATTATACTGTATCCATTAGCATCCATCATTGTTATATTAATATATATTAGCTTACACTTCCATTGGATATTTTTCACCTCCTTGCATTTTAAGACATGTGAATATTTATGAGTTCATTCCTAATAAAAAGCATGAATGAATATTCGTCCTTCCCTTCTATCCAAAAACTGTTAACACTTCCTTCGAAGAAACTCCAGATACTTGCACTCTGTGGCTACATATATTTGTTATGGGATTTACTTCCAAGGAAGTAACCTTGCTTTATGAACACAGAGAGCAACAAGTTGAATGCTTTTGTTCATCCTAGAGCAGGGGTCTCCAACCTTGGCAACTTTAAGACTTGTGGACTTCAACTCCCAGTGTTGAAGCTGGCTGAGGAACTCCGGGAGTTGAAGTCCACAAGTTTTAAAGTTGCTAAGGTTGGAGACCCCTGTCCTAGAGCTAGCCAAATATTTTGAAATATATTCCTGGTTTGCATGAAATGTCTTAATTAATTATCAATGTGCATTTTATTTAACACCAAATGGCATATTGACATGTTCAGGAAGTATATTAAAGTTCACAACAACATCTTCATCCAGCAACAAATCTATATTTCAAATCAAAGCTTTATCATTCTGATTTAAACCAAATCTTCCTGATTTACAGAATTTACCAAGTCTAGCTGACATCTATGAACAAATGTCCATTTGATTAAATTTGTCCTTGGCTTAAGCCAGGGGTCAACAATCTGCGGCTCTAGAGCCGCATGTGGCTCTTTCATCTCTCTGCTGCGGCTCCCTGTCGCCAGTTGGCTCCACAATTGATAGGTCTTTTGGTTAGGACAGATAGAGGAAAAAGGACGCCCCGCTAGGAGGAGACTCTATGGTGGGGGAAGCAAACTTCTGGCTGGCTCCAGAATTGAATGGAGAGGCTTCTGATTAGGATCTTTGTGGCTCTTTGAGCACTTAAGGTTGCCGACCCCTGGCTTAAGCTGTTGATCACAGCCAGGCTCTCCAGGCTGTTTTGGTTTTACTGCTTATCAATGCCACCATAACAGTCAAAATTAGATGAAGTTCAAACTCTCTGGTGGGTGTGGGTGGGTGTCCATTTTCACTATTACTTTATTTTAATGTATATACTAGTTAATCAATTTAAAGGAACATTAAAAATCCTGGAAACTTGACTTCCCTGGAGAATTCATCACTTCAGAAGTTCAGCAGGCAGGTAGGGGAAGCAGGCTGTAATGTAATATTCATTGGGGTGCTTTGCAGTTAGTTCAGCTGAATTAAATATTAACACAGAATAAAGCAGATGATGTACAATTTTTTAAAAAAGTTAAGCCTCAGTGTGACAACTATCAATAATTTCTCCTACCTCAATTATTTTACAAACATCCTTTTGGGGAAATCTCTTTGACTACATTAGGGAGCTACAATATTTTTGAAGGCCTAAAGCCAAAAAAAAGACAAGAGTACATCTGCTGGGGTCTGCACAATGTCTCTCGTGAGCTTACCCCATTGATTGGCAACATGCATGTTATTGTATATTATGGTTCTAGCAGAATTAAAATGTCAGCAGGAGATTCCAATCTACATGCTCTAACCCAGTGTTTCTCAACCTTTGCAACTTTTAAGATTTGTGGACTTCAGCTCTCAGAATTCCCAGTCAGCATGGCTGGCTGTGGAATTCTGGGAGTTGAAGTCCAAACATCTTAAGCTTGCCAGGGTTGAGAAACACTACTATAACATGTAGGAGGTTTGTCATCAGTCAACTGAGGCTCTGCATGGGGTTACAATCTGCCAGCCTATGTTTTGAGTTTACAGAACCAGATTACAATAATAGAGCATCTGCTGACATGGAAAAACAAACCTGATGATTTCCATGAAAAAATGATTCAGTCCAGATAATAACATTTGAGGAAATACATTTGGAATGTACAGGCAGAATTCCACTAATTCCGCATTATTAGAAAGTTGGATTCCTGAGGTCAAGAGCCTATAAATTCTTAATGGTATTCTGGAGAGACACTGTTTTGAAAAAGAATTTTTAATGGGATTTATACGCTGAATTTTCTTTGCTCATTACACATAAATGAAGAACATTAGATCAGTAAGGCTTGTTTTGGATTAACATAATTAAGAGAACGTAGTATTACATAGTTAAATAATATGCCATAAGAATTTCACAAATATGCTTACACATATATCAAACATTCGTGCTGAGCAATTAAGTTAGTTCTCCATTGGTTCTGTTCAGTCTACGACAGGGGTGGGCAATTAATTTTTCCAAGGGGCCATATGAAAAACTGGGACTGTTGTGGAGTGCTGTCGCTGTCCTCCCCTGGACCCTGCCCCCTGCCGCCTGACTGGCCTGCGCCCATTTCCCCATCCAATGTTGTTGGTGCTGTGTGCTAAAACGGGATAAAGAGTCAGATGTGACCCATGGGCTGTAAAATGCCCAGGTCTGGTTAACTGGCTTCTCTTTAATTTCCCCTTTTGCAAAGATTGCAGAAAGACCAATTAACATGGAGAGACTAGAAGTGGATATGTATCAGTTCCAGAATTTGTATCTGTTTCAGTTGCTACCACATACTTTCATTCTGTCTCTTGCCTGAAACATTGTTTAGAAGCTTTTGATAAGAATGATCCCCTAATATGCAGCACCGCATGATCATCTGAATGATGCCTGTTCAGATGAGTACAGGAAAATGTAGCTGAAAAATTACATAAGAGGTTCTATACTAAACAAGGGGAAAAGCCTATTCCTATTTTTAGATTTAGATTTGTAGATTTAGATTTATTTACATTTATATCCCGCTCCCTCTCCCCAAAGGGACTCGGGGCGGGGCACAGGCCACCAGCATAACAACAC
>JAOYMU010000098.1:26879987-26893578 GCA_025802295.1 Psammodynastes pulverulentus
AAGCAGGTTAGTGGGGTGGGGAGGGAATGGGGATTTTGCAGTAACCTCCCCTGGAGTGGGGTGGGAATGGAGATTTTGCAGTATCCTCCTCTGCCACACTCACCAAGCCACGCCCACAGAACTGGTAATAAAATTTTTTGAATCCCACCACTGGTCTAACTATACTAAAATTACAATCCATATACTGTGTGGCCTTTTTATTCTTGCTAACCATCTTGTGTTCCACCGTGTCCAGACCCTGCTTTTATACTTTGCCTTTTGTTCTTTAAACTTCTCACCTCAAATCTTTCAGCATCGTATCCACTTCATTTAACCACAAATTTCTTTGTTTCCCCCTTTCTCTTGATCCATGCCTTTTCTTCATATATTTGCTGAGCAATCTGATTCTTATTCATCCACTCTGTATTACTGAAACACTTCCATAAATTACTTTTGTTCTGCTCACTGTCTTTTACGTTTTCTCCACAGTCATTGATCACCTATTCATTCTCTTTTTGTTATACCACGCACACTTAGTTGAGGTATTATTTCCTTTGTATGCAACTTACTTTTGTACTTTCCCTGATCGACTCAATTGTCGTTCTCATGTCTCATTTATCAACATTATTCAGTCACTGATTTCATAGTAGCCAAGTACTGTTCTTGGTGGATCCTTCTTAACTAGAAAAGCGACACTGTTTCTTCTTGTTATTTTCTTTTATGTCCTGAGTAGTAAAATTAATCCTTGACATACGACCACAATTGAACCCAAAATTTCTGTTGCTAAGTGAGACAGTTGTTCAGTGAGTTTTGCCCCATTTTACGACTTTCCTTGCCGCAGCTGTTAAGTGAATCACTGTAATGGTTCAGTTAGTAACACAATTGCAAAGGGAATCTGGCTTCCCCATTGATTTTGCTGGTCAGAAGGTCACAAAAATGATCATATGACACACACAGCAACCATCATAAAAATGAACTAATTGCCAAGCACCTGAATTTGGATCACTTGACTGTAAATGTGAAATAGTCATAAGTCACTTTTTTCAGTGCCCTTGTAACTTGGAATGGTCACTAAAGGAATGGTTGTAAGTTGAGGACATCCTGTAAGTGGTGTGATCTTGAGATGGACAGTCCAATTCCAGCCCATCTAAATTCACTGATGCCTAAGATGCAAATTTGACTTGTCTCGTTTCATTTTTCCCTGTGTTGAGCTCCCCTGTGTCCTTGCTTCTGGGTTCACACAACTGTATGTACAGGTTATTATTATTATTATTTATTTATTATATTTGTATACTGCCCTTCTCCTGACGGACTCAGGTAGTCCTTGGTTAACAGTGGTAATTGGGACTGGGTTTTTTATTGCTTAGTGATGTGGCCGTAAACCACGCTGTCACATGACTGCATTACTTAGCAACAGCAATCCCAGCAGTTCCTGTTGCCATCTTTAAGCAGGGCTCATAGAAAGGATCTCCTCATGATTTCGTCCTGGCTTCTAACAGGCAAAGTCAGTGGTGAAGCTGGCAAAGAATTGTGAGTCCTATGAGGCTCCCAAGCAGGTTAATCCTGGTAATTGGATTGGAATTTTTGTTGCGAGATGATATGGTCTTAATAAGCATGAAGTGCTTAGTGATGGCAGTCATTAACATTGCTATTGTTAAGTGAAGATTGTGAGTTTTTAACTGAGGACTTCCTTGTGGCTTCCTGCCAGCTTCCAAAGAGCAAATTCACCGGGGAAGCGGTCCGAAAGTTGTAGGTTCCAGGCAGGCTGGGTGGTTGCTACTGGGAGTGAGAGGGCACACAAGCCCTCCACTCCACAAACCTTCCACACGAGTGCTCTGCCACTTCCACCAGCCCCAACTGACAGCTATAGTCTTCGTCCCTCTGCTGATGAGTCACATCCAGCCTGAGACTTCATGAGACAGCTGTTGGCCATGTAAGTCCTTTTTCCTGAGACTTCCTGAGACTGTCCTGAGCCTGATGGGCTTCAGAATGCAGGATGGTGGGGACTGCAGGGTGGTAGGAGCAGCAAAGCATAGGGTAATAGGGTGGCAGAGAATGTAGAGTATAGAGATGGCGGGGATGGGGGGAGAAGCACAACCTATCAAGCACCTGAATGTTGATCATGTGACTGTGGGTGTGCTACAATGGCTGTAATGTCAAGGATGGGGTATAAGTAACATTCATGCATCATCATCATCGTATCTTTGAATGGTTGGTGAATTCTAATTCTACCTTTGTAGCTACTTTAACCAGACACCTTTTGTATCTTTTGTAGTTGAACTAAGAGGCACAAACATAAGGTTTTCATTCCAGCAGGGCAAAGTAGTGCCACCCAGAATCACTTTGTAGGGGAAATGGGCAGCATAAAAATATAATAAGTAAATGAATTGTAAGTTGAATAATTCCTTTTTTATATATATAAATAGTTATTCTTTGAAATGAGGCTCCAGAAATCTAATCTGATCTACGAGTTAAAACCATTGGTCGCGAATTGCCGTATCTACTATCTTTTTAACCAAATATCAAAATGCAAGAACAACTTTGTTTTCAACGTCTTAGTTGACTTGATTCACTATTATGAAGCTTGGGATCAACTTCCAGCAGAGGTAGTGGATCTATCCTCGGTAACTGAATTTAAGTATGCTTGGAATGAGCACATGTCCACCATCCAACAGGAAAAAAAAATGCTAATTAAAATTAATAAATTGCATAAATTAAAAAGAAAACAAAAACAAACATACCCTCCAAGGGCAGACTTGATAGACCATTGGGATTTTTTCTCTTGCTAGCGTTCTATGTTTCTGTTGACATCCTAATGGCTTTAATCTACCTGCATCAGAAATGCCATTAGTATTCCGTAAGGACCTCAGCTCTTCCTCACGAGCATGTTGAACGCCATTCAACCTGCGAGGCTCATTATCCAGCACTGTATCATCAATCATTTTATATTTTCTATCCAAGTGGTTTTCTTGGTACGGATACAGGAGAGGTGTATGATTGCATTCTCCATGCAGTATAAATTGAAGTCTTTGCCGTTGTCACTAAAGAGACCATCTGCCTCCAGCATCTTCTTGTACAACTGCTATTCGGTATAGGGACCTGTTTTAGAAACTGGGCAACTGGGATGATTTTTATGCATTGGGTGACCTGCTGAGAATATATTCTTTGGGCATATACTCCTGGCATTGTTCACTCATCCCTTCCAGGAACAACCCACTCCTCCCATCACTATGAGGCAGCATAGCAAGATGTGAGCAGAGGTGGGGTGGGGGTGGGGATATCAATAGTTTTATGCTTAAAATGAGCAAGCATTTTCCTAAGCAGATAGTCACCAGGTGTTGACCTTTGTGCATTTCCATGAGTCAATAACTTTTTCTGTACCCTTCATTATGTCATCTAACAAATTATTTTTTCCCCTAGGTCTGTGATGGCACACAGGTGGCACACAGAGCCCTCTGTGCAGGCATGCAAGCCATTGCCCAGCTCACCTGCATCGCACACATGCATGTGTTCCTCCTGCCGGCCAGCTGATTTTCGGGCTGTTTTTGGACTTCTGGGAGGCCCTTTTTGTTGCCCTCCCTAGGCTCCAGAGGCTCCCCTTGAGCATCTGGGAGGGTGAAAACAGCCTCCCCTAGACTCCGGAGGCCCTCTGAAGGGGGCAAGGTGGAATCACGTGTGCATGCACGGGGGGAGCACAGGGGGTCATGCATACATGCAGGGGAGTGGAGAGAATGGGGGAGGTTGCACATGCATGCACGGGGGCGCAGGACATGCGGGATGTGTTGCACATGCATTGCATTGTGGGTGCTGGCACACCATGAGAAAAAAGTTAGCCATCACTACCCTAGGTTACATTTGCTCAGAGTATTGCCTAATTTTTGCCAAAACTCATCTCACCTTCACTCAGATTTTTCCCATAAATTTACAAATATTGAAATATTCCTCTCCTCTCCTCTCGCCCCTCCCCCTCCCCTTCCCTGCCTTCTTTTTATTGTTAGGTTAAGCTCTTTCACTGATCTTGGCTTCTTCTTTTCTTTTTTTTAAATATTCCCCAGCTTCCCACGTGTGTGTGTGTGTGTGTGTGTGTGTCTGTCTGTGTAAGAGTATTCACATTTATATAATTCCATAGTAGTAATTGTTTCTAAACTGTGCCGCAGGAAAGAGTCATGGAGTTCATTGTGCTATGCAAGAAAATTAAATAACAGAAGAATGGGAGAAATTGAAAATTATGTAGCTTGTTGGCACAGAAGAAAGTTTGAGTGCCTCTGCCTTATATATTTATGTGCACAGTTCTTAGATGAAAGAAATTTCAACAGCACTACGATTATATCCAGGGCTTTTTTTGAGCCGGAGCTCGGCGGAATGCCATTCCGTCCCCACCAATCGCGCGCTACCACTTCCGGGGTTTTTTAGCGCGATGGGGGGGCGCGTTCCGGCACCTTTCGGCACCGAAAAAAAGCCCTGATTATATCTCAGTTGTAGCTAAGAACTTCATTGGCATGACACTCTTCGGGGGCAGTAGGAGAGATGAAACATGCCGAAGAGATGAAAAGTTGCAAGATTGTGATGGAAATTCTGAACCAGAGGTGGTATTCTACCGGTTCCACCAATTCAGGTGAACCGGTGGCAAAAAAAGCTGACATTCAGGCGAACTGGTAGCAAAAAAATGGCTACTGGTTCAGGCTAGTTGGTAGCTAAAAAATTTGTGCTGATCAACTGAGAGGATCAAAGAGTCCTCTCAGCTGATCAGTGTGCACATGTGCAGTAGGTTTGCCTGTAGGCACACGCATGCGCAGAAGGGAGGGTGTGTGTACATGCTCAGCGAACCAGTGGCAACACCGGTAGGAACCCACTACTGTTCTGAACCTTACAAACTGCAGTGGCAGGTTCACATGACACACGTATAAAAAGGCAGAACAGGTATTGTAATGTCATGGTGCTCATGTATTCATTTTGGCATCACCATGACCAGCAGTTGACATTTCTGCTCAGCTACCCGACCTAGGTTTATAATTAAGCATTTAAACAGATCTAACCTGCATTGTCATCAGTCAGATGTACACAGTTTTGGCCAGCAGATGCCAATACAATATTAAAACCTCACTGGAATACAAAATAATATCCAAAAGCAATTCTTACAAACTGACTGTATATAGATTTGTTCAAAATATAAATCATGGTTAAGAAAAAAATAGAAAACCAATCAGGATGTCAAAAATGACACCTTTATTAACACAACCCCACAGGCCACAAGTAGAAACAACATGAAAAAGCTTCGATACAAATTCTGTTGCAAGGTTATATAAGCTTCTTTTTAGAAGGATAACAGGTACGGATGGCTATTTAGAAAATTAATATTTTGTCGCTCTAACAAACACTTGTATTGGCAGGTGGTTATTCTAGATATCCATTTCTTTTTATTCTGTTTAGAACTTCATTGTTCAATCAACTGCCTGCTGGTGCAGATGGAGCAAGGAAGAAAGTTAAGCTGGGTTTGAAGAGATAATACAGGTAGTCCTTGAATTACGACTGCAATTGAGCCCAACATTTCTGTTGTTAAATGAGACATTGGTTAAGTTTTGCCCCATTTTGTGACTTCTTTTGCCCCATTTGTTAAATGAATCACTGCAGTTAATAAGTTAGTAACCTGGTTGTTAAATGAATCTGGCTTCCACATTGACTTTGCTTGCCAGAAGGGATTGACATGACCCAGGGATTGACATGACCCAGGGACACAGCAGTGGTCATAAGTATGAACCAGTTGCCAAACATCTGAATTTTGATCACGTGACCATGGCGATGCTACAAAGGTCGTAACTGTGAAAAACAGTCATAAGTCACATTTTTCAGTGCCGTAACTTTGAATGACCCTCCAGTTATAACAGCCTGATGAAAATAAATTACTCAATGTTATTATCCAGGTGTTTTACCACAGAACTTCATAATCTCAAGTGTTACTGGTCAGAGAGGATGTAAGCTGTAAGTTAATATACCTGAAGGATACTACTATGAGGAATGCTGATGTAATTGCCCTATCTATTGTCCTGTAGGCATGGGAATTAGATAGAACAGCTACCAGGTCCTCACAGTCTTGAATGTTTAAGGAAGCAAGGTTCACACAGTCTTTTAATCTGGTTTAATCGCAGGAAACGGACTTGGATTGCAGAATCTTGAAAAGTAAATAAGAAAACTAGCCTGCCCTACTCAGTCTGGTGGAAAAGATCTACTTCTGATCCCATCTGCTAAAGAATTTCAGCTGTCTGGGTCCAGGAGAAAAGCCTTTTGGGGTTTGGAAAACTGGCCGCGGCCAACTTGCCATAGCCAACTGTGTGCCGGACAACTCTTCGCAGGACAAGAGCTACACTAATATCAAATAAATGGTGGAACTGAATCATTAAGAGCCGTGGTGGCACAGTGGTTAGAATGCAGTACTGCAGGCTACTGTTGTTGGCTGCTGGCTGCCTGCAATTTGGCAGTTCGAATCTCACCAGGCTCAAGGTTGACTCAGCCTTCCATTCTTTTGAGGTTGGTAAAATGAGGACCCAGATTGTTGGGGGCAATAGGCTGACTCTGAAAACCATTTAGAGCTGTAAAGCACTGTGAAGCAGTGAATCTAAATGCAATTGCTATGGTTGTTAAAGAAAGGATGCCAAAGGAGGGACAAAATGCTTTTAAAAAACCCCTTTTTATTATATTGTAAGTCACCGAGAGTTGCTGTATCAGTGAGATGAGCAGCGTAAAAATTTAATAAATAAATAAACAAATGCCACACTCTTAATTTACCTGTGTTCTGTAAGATTAGGATCTCCCTGTCTTGTTGGAATTTCTTTCTCACGGATTCCCTACCTGCCAGATTGATGCCTTGCTTAAGAGGCTGAAGGCTGACAGGCTCATCTACTCCTCCATTCGCCAAGTTTAAAAAAAAAAGCTTTCTTTTCTTGCCCAGGCCCTAAGATTTCTTTTACAACTATCCTCCATGAACAAGAGCTGACAGTGGGAATGCTGAGCTAAGTTCTTAATTCTTTTTTTTAAAAAAACCCCTCTTTTCTTTGATTTATTTGGCTTTCACAAGCTGCATACTGATATAGTATACAATAGACGGCAGGGTAACAATGGGATGGGCATTGCGAATGGAACACGTAGGAATGAATAGAGGTGAACGTAAGTGATTATTGTAGACATCCCCTCCAAAATTGAATTCTTTGCACAGCAAATGATGTCAAGGTTTATGCCAGGAAGGTGGGACTTTCCTTTTGTAAATCACACACTCATCAACATCTAGCCTGCTGGGAAATAGAGAGAAATGACCCAAAGCTAGGCCAATTTACTCAATAATGGCCTACTGTTATTTTGAACTGGGCTTCAATAATATGAGAAAACTGGTAAGAAAACCAGGATAGTGATTAAACTTCAACAAGTTCCTGTCATGTGGTCTTTATCTCTTATTTATTAAGGGATAAGTACAACCACAACCAATTATCATTTGTTACTCAGCTTGGATGTCCATGAGGAGGAGAAAGTCTTAGATAAATATTTGTGCGCTTCTCTTTTCCTCTTCACTCCTCTGTGTTCAATTAATGTTCTTAATTGTGCTGCAGTTTGTCATTTTGAGATCTACGGAGGTCCCCTTGTTTTCCTGGAATGACAACAAAACTGACCTCAAGAAAGTCTGAGGTCGTTTCTCAACCAGGTTCATAATTCATCTCAATGAGGGGACCAAATGTTTGAGGGCAAAAGGCGAATTCTGTCAGGACACCAGTAACATAATGAAGGCAATCACGATGATAGATTACAGACCAAGAGTTTTGTCCTCTAGCCATTAGTGGTCCAAATACTTGTAAAAATGTAACAATCAATGATAGAACAGACAAAATGCTGTCCCTTTCAGATGAGGGATATCTTCTCACCTTGTACACTCAACAGCCCCACTACCTGGCAAAACAGGACATGCTTTCCACACAGAACGTCACTGGCAATTGGGAAACATTCATCAAAAACAGACCATCCAATAGAGGGACAATCTGACCTCAGTTTCTCTTCCCCTGCCCCCTGATTCTTTTCTGTTAAATTTAAGACAGAGAAGAAGTGCTAGCGAAGTGTAATTTGAATCACGCCTACAAATTTAGCCACTCCTAAATGACTAAAGAAGATTTTATTACATTGGGTGACTGACACCAAAGATGGTAGTACATCTTTTTATATTTAAATAAATTTTTATAGTAAATATGAAGGGATGAACCTCTTTTCTTTTTTAATTTAGCATTCTCTACTACAATAAAATAGGTACTGTACTACATATATTATTTGTAAAGTTTATAATGAAAGCTTGCCCAGATTTTTGGATGAAAATAATGAAAAAAATTTTTTTAGAAAGTTCTTCAAACCCCTCTGCATCTTTCAATTTATGACAAACCTGCAGGCTCATTTGATTACAATCCAATAATAACATTTAGATGTACAGCACACCTGTCAGAGCCTGGGTAAAAGGGGCCAGGTGCTACTTAAAATTTGGGATGGAGTTCCCATTGTGTTCCCCATTGGCAATTCTATGATTGGGAATGTGTAATATGTACGTAAATCTAACTGAGTCATGTTAGCAATCAATCTTCTAGCAGTTTCTCTGTCAGCCAAGTGGACTGCCTGAGTCTTTTCTGCCAGTTTCATGGGTGGAGGAAATAGGAAAGGCAGCTTTGTGAAATCTTGAATGTGAAAGATTTGAAGCATCGGGGAAGAAACAAGATGAATCTTGCCCCCTGTGTATTGTCAGTTCTGCAGAATTCTTAGCTATTTATTTGCCAGAAGCTTTTGAGTTTGATCAGTGAACAACGCTCAACACACACTATTATCTGTTCGAAAAGACTCTGCTTAGCGTCAAAGCAAAGCAAAGCTGTGTTCCTTTTATTGAACAAGGAAGGAGCTGAATTATCTTTCTGGTTGCTGGAACATTGCTTCTAGGTATATACTTTTACTTTTTAGATCACAGGAAAATGTGTTAATTTCCACAAGTTTGAAATTCTGGAAGTTACCTGCTGCCCAGTTGCCACAATATTTGTTTTAACTGATTTTTCTGCTTTCTGGTGCGTGAAGGCCTTCCTCATAATTTATTTCTGTCATTTGAAATCGGATCTCCTTGATGCACAAACTTTTGCTATTTAGTTATTTCAGTAATCTTAAGCAGACTTAATGCTTGATTGGACTGCAGCCACTGTCAATAATTTCATTTGTTTGCTTCTTTTCTCAACAAAAAATACTTTAGAATGTGGTATTTTAGATGAAAAGTTCCTGTACAACTGGATTATTGGAGACTGGGGTACCCCAAAAAACTGCTTTCTTCTTATAAATCTAACCATTACTACAGCCATCAAAGATGAATGTTTATTTATCATCAACAGGAACAGAATTTTATTATGATGGCGCCCAGGCAGGTGACCTCTTACCCTAAGATACTTTGCATTAGTTTAAGCACAGGTTGAAAACATTGCATGTATTGGATTTGATTTAAAAAGTAAAATTTCTTTTTGTTCAATTTCTTAACTTTATTTCAGAAACTTTATTTTTATTGCTTTAATATTTTTTTAAAATAATTTTATTATGAATTATATTAAATAAAACTAAGAAACCCAATAGTGGCGGAGGTGGTATTCAGCAAGCTCTGACCAGTTCTGGAGAACCGGTAGCAGAAATTTTGAGTAGTTCAGAGAACCGGTGGTAACCTTCCCCCAGGAGTGGGGAGAGAATGGAGATTTTATAGTATCCTTCCTCCAGGAGTAGGGTGGGGATGGAGATTTTGCAGTATCCTTCCTTTGCCATGCCCACCAAGCCACGCCTAAAGAACTGGTACAGTAGTAAAAAAAATTGAATCCCACCACTGAATACTAGATATATAAATCACCCCTCAAAAAGGAAGGAAATGAAACTTTCTATTTCATCCCCAGCAAGTATATTAAAATTTTAGTGCTGTCTCTTAATATACAGCCAGATACATTTTCACTTCATAACTCACCCCATTTTCTATAAACTCATCTACCAGTATAAATTTTCAGTTTTCTTAATTGATCAACAAAGGTCTAATAAAAGTTAATAAAAATACCTAACAATGTAAGGCTATAATCCTCCTTTCCATTTAATTTAATTTCCCCTCATCTCTCTGTTTTAGCAATTAAACATTATGAAAAAATAATTGTAATAAAATTGAAAGCTACTAAACATTATCAGGCATAACCTCTTACTTAGCTATCAAAAAATGGTAGCATAAATATTACAAAACTAATCCATTACAACCATTGAATATTTCCAAAAGAGAAACTATCAAATCCAGGTAATCATTAAACACCACCGAAGATAGCAACTCATTATTTAACCTCAGTCAAATAAACCAATATTATAGTTTCTTTTCTTCTTCCTCCCAGCCATCCTTAAATTCCATAGATAAAATTCTAACTCCTCTTTTCTTCTAGCCTCTTTGTTTCTTCTCTTGCTGTTCTTATCATCTTTATCCAAGTCCATTTATCGTTTCCATGAAGTAATTCCAGTAAATCTCTTATGTTTCAATATAAAAAGACAGATTGGGTGATTTATTTTTATTTATTTTTTATTGTTAGATTATCCAATTCCACTTATAGTTACAAGTTGTAATTTTTGAGTCCACTTTAAAGTCCATTTCGGTTGTCTTCAAAAAAGTTTGTTCATCTTTGGTGACAACTTTTTCCAGCAAGCAATTAAAAAGTTACAGAACTTCACATTCTCAGAGATCAAAATTTCCTCTGGAGTAGCCATCATGTGCTTTAACCGTCAAAGTCTTGCTTTGCACTGAAATGTAAACAAAATAGATTTTTTCCCACATGTAAAGATCTTTTTTCATTAGTTTCAAAAGGTTTCTTTAAATCAGTTTCACAAAGACTTAACATTTTGTATCTTTAACATTTAAGTGCTGCAACCGCAGCTTGGGTAGCCACATCAACAGTTCTTTTCAACTTCTTTGTCCTTTAGATCTGATTAGACTTGGAATTGAATGGAGTTATCTATATTGAAAGATGACATTGGAAAGTTGGGTGGCCCAAGCATGAAGTTCCTTTTTGTGTAATTGCTCTTCGAAGCGCAGTTTGGGTAGACTATCTGGGTTTATGGATAGGATCTTCAGCCAGTAATTGATTACTTTAATTACTCAATGGCTTTGTATGGGGTGGGGAGGGAGTATGCCAAGCTCTTTCCTTACTGCTGGGGCTGATGTAGATTTATCAACCTCAAAGATACATTTCAGAAAAGTAGATTGTATCTGTTCCAGTAAGGTGACATTTATATATCCCCACAATTCTGCATCATATATGAAAATGGGGACTATTTGCTGTTATATATCTTTACGATTGGAATTAAGACAATTCGCACAGTAGTAAGAAAATCAAATACATATGAATAAGGATAACTTATTCATATGTATGTGGTAAATTTTGCATTTCCAATTTTATGAAGTTCATAGTAAGACTTTTCAAAACATACTGTGTAGGATATCCAGTAAATGTACAAAAATAAAGCCACTTTTTGAATAGGTCTCATATTAAGATTTTAAGAAACCACTTAATATTACTTAAGGCCCTTAGCCATTGATTTATTAATCAGGAATATTTCAATTCTTTATTCCAGAGTTCTTACAAATAATTAATATCCATCCTGAGTGATACTTTTAATATCCCCCCCGCCTGAAATGCTATAGACTTTAAATGATCTAAATCACATTCTAGTCCAGACAGTAATTTAGGAGTTTTAAGGTCTGTGAAAGTGTCAAATCAAGAGATTTGATTTAATTTAATACACTTCCATATTACAGTTTTAGGCAATCTGAAACCCTCTTCCTTTATTTCAAAGCCTTTAAAATCTTAGTAGGCAATAATATCCTTGATTATTGATGATTTAGGAAACTTTCTAATTATTTTCATAGTCCAAGAGTATAAGTTTATCATGTGAATACTAAACCTTTGTCTTTCTGTCACAAAGGGGCCATATAATAACTTTATAGATGTGCTTATAATGTTTTCTTTTTCTTTTTCATGATTTATAATCCATGGATTATGATTATGGATTATCCATGGAATTGATATTAATATATTGTATAACCCAACAATAAAGGCGAAGGACAAGAAAGTCCCCCATTTCCCAATCATCATTATGGATTTGTCCTTCCCATAAAAAAGATACCATTTTATCAAACTGCTTACATTATTTAAAATATTAACATACTAATATCATAAATTGATATACATTAATCTTGAAGTAATATTTATTTTTATATTTCCATTTCTATGTAAAAATCAACAGGACTTCTAATCATTCACTTTCATCAACTTTGATTTAATTTTTTTAATGATGTATGTACAGTCACAAATCAAGAATGAAGGAAAACAATTTTATCCCCAATCTTTAAAGGAATTTAAGAAACAGATAAATACCCAATTTTTACAAATGTCCACAGAAACATTTCAGTCTATAGAGAATATAGGGATCTTAGTCAAATTAATTGAATGTCTTCATAAATTACTATAGTCACACAATATCAATATGGGGTTCTTTTGTAATAAATAGAGAATTAGCAAGAAGCCATAATATATCCTTGATGCATAATAACAACCATGGTTTTGCTGAAATGATTTCCATTTTAAAACAGACTTGATGATTCCAATACTGCATTTTTATAAAAAAGAAACGAAGGACATCCTTGACAAGTTCCACATGACATCATGATAGATGAGGAGATAAATCCATTTGTGATAAACCAAATGAAGGGGATAAAGTACTATTTATAAATCCGATTGATATAATCCATATTTAAGCAGAACTTGCCTCAGAAAATTTTCTCCAAATTAAAGGCCTAAAGGTCTTCAGTGAAATGACTATTGCTTTTGTTTTTGTTTATAAATGTCTATCTAGGATATCAGTTAATAATCTAATGTTAATATTCTTTAAGAAAATCTGATTGTGTAGAAAGGGTGACTGAAAATCATAATGAGCATTCTGCAGTGAGGGTCAAAACGTTTGCATCCATGTTTAAAAAGGAAATGAGATAGTAATTTGCATGATCACTTGACATTTTATCAGCTTTCCTCATCAATTATATAGAAATAGAATATTTAAAAAGGCATCCTTATAAGCTCCAATAGCCATTGGGGCAAAAAACCTCTCTCTCTATATATATATATAAAGACTAAGAGCCTTTCCTGTTTACATAGATTTCATCGTTTCCAATTAATCTTTGGAGAGAAAAAGCTGCAACTAAACAGGCAACTTGATCATGAGTAATCTCAGAAAAAAACCTATATATAAAAATGATTAATTTCCTCCTCCGTTTATACAGCTGAAAATAAAAATAACAAAATAAAGAAAAAAATGTTGTTGAGTCAGAATCATGTTATGTTTTACCTCAGGCATTCTCAACAGCAGAAAGAGTATTATATTGCTATAATTGTTTCAGCTGACAGGCTAGTAATCTGTCAGGTTTTTCACTTTGCTTTCTCTATCTTTCCCTTATATGACTTAATGAATATTCTGTTTCAAATGCTTAAAGGGAATTAAGCTCCCATTTAGCACTTTTTTGCATTTCCAAAGCTCATTAACTTTGTCC
>JAOYMU010000098.1:26902825-26913507 GCA_025802295.1 Psammodynastes pulverulentus
CTAATACATTTCTTTATCTAACTGCCAGCAATTATAGTTACAACAAGCGTATAACAGTTACAAACATATTGCAACAATTGCCAGACAACAAGCATATCACAAACATATTGCAACAATACTGCATTCTAACCACTGTGCCACTGCAGTTCTTAATACCTTCTCCCAGAAGGACTAAGTAGCACAGTGGTGTAGTGCCTTTTGGCATGCAAAAATTCCCAGGTTCATCTCCAGTTATGTCTCCTCTAAACAGATCTGGATAGAAGATTTCTTTTCTGAAATGAAGTTGAGCTACCTGTGCTTAGGGGGGAGCACGTAGTACCGAGTTTGGTAGAATTCAGGGGGTGACTTAATATTGACATGTTTCTACAGCCTAAACTATTTTTTTAGATAAATTTTTGGATTACATTTAAATCAAGAGAAACATTTTGCATCACTACAATGACCTTATAGCAGTGATGTTTAGAAAATACTCATTGGTAAATACAAAGTCCTAATTATTGGAACCAATTGGGAAGAAATAGAAATCTCTCCTTTTTGACAATTACAATTATACTAATTATAATTAGCGTAATATAGGTGATACAGCAGGATAAATACATGCTCCCTAATTAAAAAAGGAAATTGGGTTAATTATCTTTCAGTTATAATGGCAGCTATGATAAGACTTTTAACACTGTTGAAAAACAACGGACTATTTTAGGAACTTTACGGTGGATTTCATACATCTGTGGTAACACTAGTAAAGCAAAGGTTTAGAATCTCCCTGTTTTTAAAATATAGGTTTAACATTGTGAATGTAAAGGAGAACGCTAAGTCTAGTGTACTCCAGCCAAAGATTTGGATAGTCAATAATACGGTAGTCAATACATGAAACTGAAATGTAGCCTTATAATGATTTTCTGGCTCCCTAGAAGAGCCCGAACTTTTAGAATAGGGACATAGTCTGCAGCATCTTAAAGACTTAAGAAATTATTATGGCATAACATTTCATGGGCCAAACATTATTCAGAGCAACTGAGGTCATAAAGCCTGAATTGGGTGCCTGAAATCTGATGCTTTCATCTGATAATGCTTCTTTGGGCTCATTCCCACTCCTCTCTAACTGCAGTACTAAACTGTCTCTTCTTAATGTGATGCTGTCTTTCTTTCAATCCTAACCCACTGCAGGAGCATCTTACATTTAGCTTTAGCTGCTTCAATTCTTTTTAACTGGACCCGGACTACAAAAAAACTTGGGGACTGTAAGGAGACACATACTCTTAATCCTTTTTTTTCTTTCAGATTTTTTTTGTCTAGCCTTTATTATTTTTATACATAAAACGAGGTGTCAGACATACCTAATAGTCCTCCTATTTTTCCTACAACAACCACCCTATGAGTTGAATTGAGAAAGAGTGACTGTCCTAAAGAGATAAATGACATTTATTCCCTTGGGAGTCATGGGTCCCAGATTTTGGATACATTCTGTAGGTTAGTCCAATATGAGGTACCCTGGTTCAAAAATACTTGCCTTATGGCATATTATTTCATCCAGTTATAGAAACAAGAGTTTTAGCAATGTATAGATTTTTCTCTGATCAGATATGAAAATAGGAGCGTCAACATTACAAAGTGATCAATCTAATTTCAGTTTAGAAATGATATGGGAAATTAATTTGAATTTGCATTTTCAGTCTTGCCATGGTCGGTAGTTGCTGGAATTTCACAGTTTAAACAAAAAAAACAAGGATAAGAAAATGTTTATCTTCAGCATGCATTTAGGAATTTTTTTAAAAAAACTGGGAACAATGAAATGCCAATTCTCTGAGAAACATTCTCTCTCTCTCCCTGACTGAAATGTTCACAGATCAACCATTGCTACAAAGAAATCTTTTCTAAATGGATGGTTTATGTATTTGTGATGGGCAGCTTCCCCCCTCACGTTGTTACCATAGTTACAACACAGTTCTACACAGAACACAGAACACAGAACATTTTTTCATCATGATTCTCTCTCTCTCTCTCTCTCTCTTTCTCTCTCTCTCTCTCTCTCTCTCTCTCTCTCTCTCTCTCTCTCTCTCTCTCTCGCTCTCTCTCTCATAAGCTCAGTCTTCCAGGCTGCAGAGTTTGAGTAGATGTGTAAAACGATATTATTCCTCCTCCTTTATTGATATGTGGAAAGCATTCTAAGAAGGAGTGCTTATGTGATGGATTTGGATGCCATCTATACAAATCGTTCCCAGTTCTGCCACCAATTCAGTCAATGTGCTTGCACACAACTGGGGCACTGACCAAGACTGTGCATTAATCTGTGAACTTTGATTCTGCTGCCAATTAGCTATATCTGATAAGCCACGAGAGTGGAAGACAAATTATTCCCTCTACTTTAATTCTCAAATGTCCAAACCTGTAGAATTTTATGTAACAGAATCATTACTATGTATGGAAGTTTCTTTTTTCTTTTTTCTTTTAAAGAATCCTTTTGAAAAAGAAAGAGAGGAAAAAAATATGCTGTGAGATTTACATAAAAAGTCTTTTTTTTCCTCCCCAAAGGAAACAAAACTTTTCCTTCTGTGTATAGTGTGGCAAATCCCCTTGCATCAATCTGTTCTAAAATAATATGTTCTAAAATGATATTTACATCTAGATATTGCCACTTAAGCATTGAAACATAGGAAAGTGAATGACTTCTTGCATATCTCATACTTTGACAACACATTGCTTGTGTTTATATAACACACTAAATGGGGTCAATTAGAGATTCAGAAGCTGTATTTGTGCAAAAAAAAAGTGCAATGCTTGCCTAGTTTTGAATCTTCAAGAAACAATATCCTAAAACTTGGTTCTAACCCAGGGGTGTCAAACTCAATTTCATTGAGGGCCGCATCAAGGTTGTATTTGACCTTGGGGGGATGGGGAGGCCGTGGCACGGTGAGCATGGCCAGCTCGATGTCACTTGTGTTGGGGGCACCGGTCATGGCCTAAGTGCTCTGCCAGCAAAAACAATCTCCCAAGCTCCGTTTCGGCTGCAATGGCCTCTTGCAACCCTCTGCCAGCAAAAACAGAGCTTGGGAAGGCTGCACGTAGCCCTCCTGATCTCCATTTTTACTGGCAGAGGCACTGCGAGGCCGGTCCTCTACTGTTTCCAGGGTGGCCCCGTGGACCGGATCTAAGCACTCCGCAGGCCGGATCCAGCCCCTGGGCCTTGAGTTTGACACCCCTGTTCTAACCTAGCATGTCCTAAAATCTGGCACTCAATCTTCATTGATAGAATTCATGCTTCTTTACATTATAAAGGAAGGAATTAACTTGAAATCAGATTCTTTCCCTCAGATTAATAGGTTATGTTTACGCCCCAGTGGATCTGACAGTCATGAATACTTCTCCATGGGCAAATCACCTTTGACTGCACTCTATTCATTTACAATTAGTGGCTTTCTCGATAATGCACCCAATCAGCATATTTGTAAACAAAGTGTGTAATTCACTGATGATCCTGGCATTAAGTATCAAGTTGAGAACTTAATTTAAAATCACTGCAGATTACTTGGACATCTCAATCAGAGCTAGGCATCTCAGGAAGGACAGCTTCAGGAACTTCAATGCAATAGCAACAGCACTTAGCAATAGCACTTAGACTTATGTACTGCTTCACAGTGCTTCACAGCCCTCTCTGATCAGTTTATAGAGTCAGCATATCGCTCCCAACAATTTTACCAACCTCGGAAGGATGGAAGGCTGAGTCAGGATCGAACTCCTGGCAGTGGGCAGAGATAGCCTGCAATACTGCATTCTAACCACAGGACCACCAAGGCTTGTTTTTTTTTTCCTTTTTAAAGAAATGAAATGAAAAGAAGGAAATGAAATGAAGGGGTACACTCTTATAACCTATCATTCCACACACAAATGCCAAATCTGTGATGTTTTAATTCAAAATCATATTTAGACACAATAGAGTAGATTAGAGTAGAGTAGAGTCAAGTCAAGTAGAGTTGAGGAGAACAGAACAGAACAGAATAACAGAGTTGGAAGGGACTTTGGAGGTCTTCTAGTCCAACCCCCTGCTCTGGCAGAAAACCCTATACCATTTCAGGCAAATGGTTGTCCAATTTCCTCCTAAAAGCTTCCACTGTTGGAGCACCCACAATTTCTGGATTGAAGCAAGTCATTCCACTAATTAATTGTTCCAGCTGTCTGGAAATTTCTCCTTAGTTCTAGGTTGTTTCTCTCCCTGATTCGCTTCCATCCACTCCTTCTTGTCCTGCCCAGTGCTGATATTGCAAAGCATTTACTTCTTCTATGCATTTGCTAATTTATTGGGATTCCTAGGATTCCTTCCATGGTGTGGAAATCAGTTATAAACAGCTTGTGGTAGTTCAAAAATCATTACAGCACCCAGTGACACTTGCCAGACCTTCCCTTCAGCAACTGTAGTTTTGGCAGATTTGTCTTAATTAAAGGCATCAGGAGGATGAGCACGGGGGAAGTGGAGACAGAAATTCAACCAAGTTTGAGTGAGGTTTTAATTAAAAGCTTTCAGCTCCCAGTTCATACATGATGTGACAGAAAAGAGAGCGATGTAGTTCCATATTTTGCACTCAGCAGAATTGAGTGGTTTTGCATTTCTTGATTTCTTTCTATATTACGTGAAGTTGAGAAAGCAAGACTGCATGTCTCACATATCGTACCAGCAAGCCAGGATGGAAGATTTAAGCTGCTTTGTACATATATGGGGAAAAAAGGAAGGTAAAAATAATCATGTTTTCTCATACCTAGAATATATATTTTGTGTTGATTCTGACATTATTTCATGTTCTTTTACCCATCTACCCACAAACATACATATCTTTCTCCCTCCAAAAACATGAAACTATAATAGTAAACCCAAAGTTTTAGGGAAAATCCTGTAGGTAAAAAATAATAACAATCTAATAGATGCTAAGCTGTAGCATAGGTACCTCAACAGCTACTAAGCCTGTGATATGTAAACAGGTTTATGGGTGGCCCCAATTGTAGCATCAAAATAATATCTTAATACAGGCAAGAAAAAAGAGGAATCATCTGGATCAGAAAGACAAATAGCATAAAGCTTGAAGTTTTGAGTTCCAACCTAAACGTTGATCAAGTTGGGCTGTTCCATCTGGAGCCTTCTAGAGTCTTTTAGTTAAGCCACTTGCCTTCTCCCAGGCTTTTCCCTCTAGGAGATGAATTCTTGAAATGAGAAAAGACTGAAAGAACATAGAATTCTAGGCTCTAAATGGTGGGATTAAGCGCTCAAAGTTTTCTGCCCTTCAGGGTAACAAAACCTTGGTTAGCCTTCAAAGGAATACAAAGCCCTAATTAAAGGCCGATTTTGCTAGGAAGACGTTGCTTGTTGTGATGAAATATTCATCTATTTACTTCATCATTTCTGCCTTGCGGAATGTATAAATACTAGGCAGCTTATGATAATCTAAAAACAACCGTGAAAAAGTCATAAAATAAATAAGACAGCTATATCATGAATTAAAATAGCTAAAAATCAGGGGGGGGGAGCAAAACCCAATGGAGAAGGGTAGTCTTTCCTAAAAATGAAAAGGGATGAGAGCTTCTGAATCTTGAATGCTAGCCTATTCCATAAAACCAGAGGTGGTATTCGACCGGCTCGCACCGGTTTGGCCAAACCGGTAGCAGCAAAAACTGCCGCTCAGGTGAACCGGTAGAAAAAATACGGCTACCAGTTCGGCCAAAATGGTAGCTAAAGCCTACCCCCTGAATGCCCATGCTTTCCCCTCCCTTCCACGCATGCGCGTGTCTACCAGCACGTGCTTACTGTGCATGTGTATGTCAATCATCTGAGAGGACTCTTTGATCCTCTCAGCTGATCGGCGCACTTTTTTTAGCTACCGGTTTGACAAAACTGGCACTATTTTAGCTCAAAAAATTGCCGGGTCGGCTGAACCGGTAGCTAAAAAACATGCGCAGGTCATGTGAGATGGTCAGGGAGTCCTTTCAGATAATCTGCACATGTTTTTTAGCTACCGCTTTGACAGAACTGGCACTTTTTTGAGCTAAAAAAGTGCCAGTTCAGCTGAACCGGTAGCTAAAAAAAGTGTGCCAATCAGCTGAGAGGATCAAAGAGTCCTCTCACATGATCGGCATGCACATGCACAGTAGGCACGTGCTGGTAGGCGTGTGCATGAGCAAAAAGGTGAGGGAGCGCATGCACGCACAGAGGGGGAATGCACACATGCACTTGCGTGCACACGCACATGTGCACAGTCAGCAAACCAGTGGCAACACTGGGAGGAAACCACCACTGCATAAAACACTTCTGAGTGAGTTCACCAGTTACGTCTGCAAGATGCACTCCACATATGGAGTGCTGTGCCATTTTAGATTGAGTGGAACTTCAAAAGCTGAACTCCAAGCCAAAGTCCAAGATTCTCCACCCGTGAAGAGCTTCAAGTGGCCATCCAAAGAGCAAAGAGAATGGTGATGGCCAAAGCTCAACATCAGTGGTTGGGTCTATATGGGGAGGATAGGTCCCATTGAAGATGATCCCGTAGTCTTTCTTGGCTGGATGGGTCAAGTTCATAATTATAGTGCTCATTTTATTAATTGTGCTTATAAAATAATTCCTTCTTTTCTACAGCAGAAAAGCCAAGTAAAATCTTTAGGTCTACAGTTTACAATTACTTAGCTACAAGACCAAAGAAAATTACATGAAGCAGCATTAGGAGCAGTGTTAAGATGGCATCCTTTCATTTTCTTCTATAGTTTTGTACTGCCATTGCCAAAATAATAATAATAATAATGCTTACTGCCTCTTGCTTCTAAATCAAAGCTTAAAAATTGCATTACAAGCTTGAAGCAGAGATGAGGAAAACATTCGCTTCTGAAGATTTAGGGTTTTAATGCCATTAAAATACACCAATATATTCACTCCTATACACATGCATACTCGATTATATGAAATTACACTGCTCTTGCATCTATTACACTTAATGTAAAGCATTTTTGGGACCGATGGTAGCAGGTTATAAGCCCCTATACAATAACAGTTACAGATCATGCACAATTGTGCCCTGTAATGCCATGCCTGCATGTTAGGAGCAAGTGTGTTAATTGAGTGAGGAAAGAGTACAAGTAGTCCTCACCTTATGATCACAACTGAGCCCAACATTTCTGTTGTTAAGTGAGACATTTGTTAAGTGAGTTTTGTCCCATTTTATGACTTTTCTTGCCACAGTGGTTAAGTGAATCATTTCAGTTGATAAGTTAGTAATGCGGTTGTTAAATGAATCTGGCTTCCCCATTGACTTGGCTTGTCAGAAGATAGGGGGAGAGTCACATGACCCCGGACACTGCAACTGTCATAAATGTGAGTCAGTTGCCAAGGATACAAATTTTGATCATGTGACCGTGGGGATGCTGCAAAAGTTATAACTGTGAAAAACGATCATAAGTCATTTTTTCCAGTGATGTTGTAACTTTGAACAGTCGCTAAATGAACTGTGGTAAGTCGAGGGCTTCCTGTACTCTTATGATCTTGTGGATCCATCCAACTCTTCACTGATTGCGAATTAATTCAATATCTGGGTTCACTCAATTCATTGACCCCCGATTAACTAAGTAGGTTTGGACCACACTGCATTAGCTAGCCAAATTTAGCATTGTACAAATGCATCTGTAAGGTTTTTACCCGACTTGATTGAGAGTCACAGTCAAGCATAGCTAATATGTGAGTAGATTGATTCCAGAGTGAATCTTGTTTAATATGATCCCATGATGATGTCAATATAATTTGACTTCTCACCATAACATACACTATAAAGCATAACAACTAATTCCCATAGGTGTAAAAAAGAGTTTAGGACCTTCTTTACCATAGGTAATGTTAATATAGCTGAACCACTAGTAGAGGAATTATAGAGACATCAAACATCTGTCTCAACTTAAGTAGCATGCTTAAAACCATTGGCTTATTTTAATGGGCTGCTTTAAATAATTAAATACTTTCTAGAATTAGACAACTGTTTCTAAAATTGGGATATATACACTCCATCTCTACATACATATGAGAAGTGGTAGCTGTCCATGGTGCTTAGTGTATCATCTGTTGCATATAAAAAGAAAAAAAAATAAAGATGTTTTTCATGTCGAGTTTAATGCAGCTTTTTTTGGACAGAACTATGAAAAGAGCTTGTTGCTGTCTCTTTAAGATTTTTGTTTTGTTTTGTTAAATAGTGTAAAAATTTAAAGATTTCTTTGGCTTAGGACTCTAGGATCGAAATAGTTTAGTTTAGACTTAATTTTCAAATCAGTGAAGTGGAAAAGCAGGGTATTGATAAAGGAAATGGTGAACTGTTTTGCTGTTCACAATGAGTGCAGAGAAGAGCAACCAAGATGATTAGGGGACTGTTTTTCTTCATAAAACATATGAAGAATGGTTACAGGAACTGGGTTTGGCTAGTCTAGAAAAGAGAAGGACCAGGGGAGACATGATAGCAGTGTTCCAATATTTGAGGGGCTGCCACAGAGAGGAGGGGGTCAAGCTATTTTCTAAAGCACCTGTAGGAATAATGGATGGAAACTGAACAAGGAGAGATTGAACCTGGAAATAAGGAGAAACTTTCTGACAGTGAGAACAACCAACCCATGAAACAGCTTGCCTTTGGAAGTTGTGGGAGTGTCATCACTTGAGACTTTCAAAAAGAGATTGGACTGCCATTTGTCAGAAATGGTGTAATTTAGGGTCTCTTGCTTGGGCGGAGGGTTGGATTAGATGACCTACAAGGTCCCTTCCAACTCTGATTATCTGTTATCTGTTTAACCTATTGCATACAAAGGACATTTTTTTATTGCTGATACTTCCAAGGAAACTTTGCACTACAATTTAAACATTGGTAGAAATAATTCGGAGATATTAAAACAGAAGTGAAATGGTGTGGAGATTAGATAAAATGTACCATTTGATGGAAGAGAATATTTGTAGTTCAGGGTTATGAGGTCCTTAGTGCCTTCTGAACTTGATGGTTTCCTTGCAGACATTTCATTATCAAACTAGTGAACTGATGATGTTACCTAGTTTGGTAATGAAATGTCTGCAAAAAACCCCCACCAAGTTCAGAGTTTATCTCTCCTTTCTATTGGTTTCTAGTGTGCAAAGAATGTTATAAGGTAAAAGTGAGGTCACTGTCTTTGGTCTTTGGTCTTCTGAAAGAGCCTGGGGTCCTCATGACTCCTATGTTGGGGGTGACCCATGTAATAGAGAGAAGACCCCCCCCCAACACAGTGTTCCCCAGAATAGAACTGGTATATAGCAATAGCAATAGTCCTTAGACTTATATACCGCTTCACAGTGCTTCACTAGCCCTCTCTAAGCCATTTACAAAGTCAACCTCTTGCCCCCAACAATCTGGAGTCCTCATTTTACCCACCTCAGAAGGACGGAAGGCTGAGTCAACCTTGAGCCTGGTGAGTTTCGAACTGCCTAATTGCAGGCAGCTGGCAGTCAGCAAAAGTAGCCTTCAGTACTGCATTCTAACCACTGCACCACCACGACAAATAGTTTAGGGATTGACTTATGTTCTCCATTCCTGAAGGAAGAGTAGGTGGCAACCCTGGCCAGGAGAACCTTTACACAGGATCTTCCTCGTGTGTGAAATGTGTGCCAGATCAAAGGATCATTCTCAAGTCACTCATGCTCTGGTCATCTTCTGTTTGCACCATTCCAATGTAATTTACATGAGGTCGCCCTTGAAAACTATTTAAATTATTGGCTATTACTAATCTCTTCATGGTCCAAAGCAGAGTTGTCTTTGGGGATATCTGTCTCAGGGGTGGGATTCAGCTGGTTTGGACCGGTTCGGGTGAACTGATAGTTCTAGCAATCAGTTGCCCCTGCCCTACTCTGTGTTTTATTTCCATATTTTGCAGCTCAGCTGATTCGCTCGACACAGCAGATTGCTGCGCCTCAGCTGTTTTACTCACTGGGGCTGCAGTAGAAGGTGAGTTCGATAGCTGAAAATGGGCTGTTTCCAAGCGCTGTGCATGCTCATTGAACCGGTTGCTACACCGGTTGAATCCCACCACTGACCTGTCTCCAATCGTCTCTACCTGTCCCGTGAGATCTGGAAAGGTGAGCAAGCTTAGATCTCTTCTATGAACATTCCTGTGGAATCCAGGAAGTGTGTTTTCTCCATCTCAAAGCCTGACCTGTGGGACATTATTTTCTCTAAGGTTCAGATGCCCTGACCCTGCTGACCTTCTGCAGGGCCCTGAAGACTTGGTTTTCCCTCTGGCCAGATCTCTTGAACTCTGCATGAACTTGCCAAGAAAGTTTTCTGAACAGTTTATGTAATGATTGGCCTCATTATACCTTTATTCCCTTATTCTGTCATTCTATTTACGGTTCCAAGTTTCATTGTGTTTTTCTTTTAGTTCATTTGTTTTTTACAGTCCTTTCCAATTGTAACACACCCAATTTACTAAAGGAGGTTAATATGCTTTTTCCCATGACGCCCATTGCCTCTCTGTGTCTGCGAGCTTGCAGGAGGTGTAAGCGCAGGGCTGTAGTTTCCGAACGGTCATTCCAAATTCCTGGCTGGATGTCATCAATCACATTCTCCTATAAAGCATCGCCGCACGCCAAAACCTGGCTTCCGCCTTCCTCTTATCTTGAAAGAATGTGCTTCTGCATTCCTCAATTAGAGGCCCCG
>JAOYMU010000098.1:27244612-27255745 GCA_025802295.1 Psammodynastes pulverulentus
GCGCTATTGAATTAACAAGCCAATAAACACTTTCTTCTTAACTTTCACTTTTCATTCCTTTGTCTTAACGAGCCAGCATCATCTTTCTTCCCTTTCCACCTCCGCTCTTACAGACTTGAAAAAGAAACAACTTTCCATGGAATTAAAGATAAATACTTGCAATTGTGTACCCTCCTGCTTTGATCTGCCTGCTTCGATTCTCTGTTGGTATCAATTTTACATCAGGGATGGTCGCGGCATTTCGCTCTGCCTTTTGACAGAGACATCCCATCTTCGGAGCATTTCCAGGCTCCAAGGGAGCTCTCGCCTTTCGAACCCCAGAATTAGTTCTGGGACTCCTAGGGAGCTCTACCTTTAACCTGGAAGCTCTCTTCCCCCCCTTTTCCCAAGGGGGAAGATCTTCGCCACTAGACAGCAGTTTTAATGCTGTTCTAGCGGCTTTACAAAGAACGGGGCTGGCGCTCCAAAAAAGAGCACCTGCAACGTCTTGCGGTGCCACCCGAAGATAAAATAAGTTTGTTGATATACATGATATCTTACTGTAGCAAGCAAGACATTAATAAATAACTGGTGTATCTGTTCATGTCTATTATTGGGCAATTTTGGGATTTTTGCTGTTCTGTTTCATTTTTTTTTATCTTTAGCATGTTACGATAGGCTTTCCACTTAGGCAACTGTCTGTTTTAAGTAGGACATTTGGCCACTAAGGATATGCAGATCAGTAAACATCCATTTGGTTTTGCAGTCTACTGGCTTTTCTTTTTCTTGCTTTTCTTTGCTGAGAAGAAACATTCTTTTTTTAAAAAAAATGTACGAGATGGATGAAGAGCCTCTTCAAGCTTGAAATTTTAACTTTTCAAATCTCACAGTAGCCCAAATCGTTTCCCCACAAGCAACGCACAAGCATCTTCTAGAAAAATCCATTCACTGTTGTGCCATGCAAACATCAGTTTAATGGTGGCTTGGTCAAGCTACCAAGATGCTATCAGTGGTTAGAAGAACCATAAACTCAGACAAGCTTCTGCAGCTGCAGTGTTGACTGAACAATCTTTTGTTTATCTTTATTTATCTTTTCTATAGCTCCCACACCCACAGCAGAACATTTACAATCTAGCTGCTCTTCTTCCAAGATTGAACTTCTTCCAATCCTATGACCTGCAAACAGGACACAGGGAGAAGGCTGGCTGTGAAATGCCGTGAGCACACATAGCATTTTAAAGGTAAATAAAGAGAAGGTTCAATGCTCATTTAGGACTTTTTCAAAGTGAAAGTGTCACTCTCCTCTGTCTTCCCTCCTTCTTGCGGAGTAAATGACTTCTCCCTGGATGGCACCAAAAGTACAGGTAATCCCCAAGTTATGACCACAATTGATGCCAGAATTTATGTTGTTATGTGAGAAAGTTGTTAAGTGAGTTTTGCCCCCTTTTACGACTTTCCTGGCCACATTTGTTAAGTGAATCACTGCAGTTGTTAAATTAGAAACACACTTGTTAGGTGAATCTGGCTTCCCCACTGACTTTGACAGAAAGCCACAAAAAATAATCACATGACCCGGGGGCACTACAACTGATAAATATGAACCAGTTGTCAAGCATCTGAATGTAAATCATGTGACCATGGGGATGCTGCCACAGTCATAAGTGTGAAAAACGGTCATAAGTCACTTTTTTCAGTGATGTTACTTCGAATAGTCACTATATGAACTGCTGTAAGTTGAGGACTCGCTGTATGATCGAATTTCCTCACAATGAAATATATGGAGAAATTTGGGTACATTTCTGCATCTTATTCCATCCCATTTAAAATGACAGTTTTAATTTATTTTTCCCTCCCTCCTTCCCTCCTTTTCTTTTTAAATCTTGCTTTTTTAATCATAAAGGAAAGCAAGTTTCAAGTGGACACAAATCTATGTCAGTTGGCAACTGATTGGTTGAGGGCTGCTTCTGACAAGTTGAAGAAAACCATATTTTCCCCCCCACATGGAGGAAGGTAGAAAAGAACTGAATAAGTTGAATTGTAACAAATACCTCAAAATAAGGCCTGTACATTTTTAAAAATCGGAAAATAAAGTATAATTGTAAAATACCTAGTGAAACATGCACCCACAAATTCCCCATAGGCCTCCAAGATCATGTCACTGTCTTTTAAATATCTATGGAGATTCTCAATCATCCAGGTCATGGTTGTCCCAAAGGGGTATTTTCAAAAGGCAAGTGAACTTCCTTTTTTCCTTGAAGATGTTTCATTTTCATTCAAGAAGCTTCTTCAGGACTGACTAAATAGTGTGGAATGGAAGGATTTATATTCCTTGCAATCATCTGGTCATTAGCACTCTTTCAGTGGGTCATTGAGGCCATCTATGCCCTCAGGGTCACCTGAATAGTGTAAATAGGTGTGGAATCTTTTTAGAACTGCTGAAAGGACTGTGTTGTAAACAGGAGATAGGTGGTGTCATATCCTTCCCCCTCTGTTGAGAGAGGGTTGTTCATTTTTACTTAGCTGGCCTCTTTGCTCTTGTGTTGTTCTAGTTGTGCCTTCCTCACAAATTCTGTGACTTCCTCCAATACTTCTGTTGGGAGACATAATTTCAGCTCTTGGGGTTTGCGTTCCACTCTCTCTTTCAAAATCTAAATTGTAAAATTAATCTGTTGTCAGCGTTCCAACTAACCAGCTGACATCTGTCTTATTCTTTCATTGAGAAGTTGGAGCTGAGCTTTTTGCAGGATGTTTTCTACCCTGTGTCCCTTCACTGTTTTTTTTAAAATACATTATTTATTTTATTTCTTTAATGCCTTCACTGTTGAACACAGGTGCAGGCTGAGTTTGTGCTATCTGCATTTCAAAATGAAGCGCAAATGTCTTTTAAACATATTTTTTTAAAAGCATCAGTATCATTCTCTTCTTTTTTCCCCATCTTTGTTTTTCAAAAGAAGGACAATAGGTAAATATTAAGTCATGTGTCACTCTTAGAGCTTCTGGAATTCTGGAGGGTATCTTTAGAAGCGGATTTTCCCTGAAGGACAATCTTGTAAAGATTCCCCTCGCACATATGTGTTAGTCGTTCCCAACTCATCTCCGTTTCAAAGTCGAAGAGCCAGGGCTGTCGGAAGATGTCACCGTAGTCATGTGGCCAGCATGACTAAACACCAAAAGCGCATGGATCACTGTTACCTTCCCACCAAAGATGGTCCCTATTTTTCTACTTGCATTTTTTATGTGCTTTCGAACTGCTGGGTTGGCAGAAGCTGAGACAAGTAACAGGCGCTCACCCCGTTATGTGGCACTAAGGATTCGAACCGCTGAATTGCCGACCTTTCGATCGATAAGCTCAACGTCTTAGCCATTGAGTCACCACATTCCTTCTGGAGGGTATCTTTAGAAGCTGATTTTCCCCGAAGGACAATCTTGTTCTTACTGAGAGACTAATCAATGCCACTTTGTTCCCTAATCTATGAGGCTTCAGACAGAGGTGTGAAAGGCAGGATAAAATAGTGTGATGAACAACAAATCAATCACTCTTTTAATGCAAGTTTTCAAACCATAACTTATACCGAGATCACATTCTTGATTTATTTCCTTCACCTCCCCCACCCATTGCCAGCTTTAAGCTCATTTTAATTTCTGATACATTTGGAACACTTCCAAGACAGAAAACGAGAAACTGTCACAGACGGAAAGATGGTTCTCTAAGAGCAGTTTGTCTTATTTAACCATGATTAATAATCAAAGAACACAGTGAAATATTTTTTTCAAAAAAAATTGTCACAAAGCTTACTCAACATGTGACATCCCACCATGTGTATATAACAGGTGTTACGTATATTCTGATACAGCTGCACTAACACAAGGCATTTGTAATAACTTGTCGTGTGGATTGCTGTCATTATGTGAAATGCTTCAACAGACTTTGAAGAAACACAGGGAAGATAGTTTTATCTTTAAATATTATTAGGAATGTGCAGGTATTTTTGGGTAGGTGGGAAAGACGTTTCGGATCTGCCCAGGATGGGCTTCAAAAATTTTAGCAAGGGGGTCTCTGCCTGGTTGCTGGGTGGGTGTGGTCATGGTGGTCGTGGCCTAGTCAGCCTCCTGCACCATAGCATGTGTGTGTGAGTTTTTGCCCTCCCTAGGCTCTGGAGGCTTCCCTTGAGCCTCTGGGAGGGTGAAAAAGGCCTCCCCAGACTTCGGAGGCCTTCTGGAGGCCAGAAACTGGCCTGTTTCTGGCCTTCCGGAACTTTCAATAGGCCCGGTTTTTGCCCTCCCTGAGCCTCCGTGCGCACCCTGCACTTACCTGCATCCAAAACAGGCCACGTGGGGACTCCTGGGATGGGTGGGGTGGGTGGAGCCAGCCAGGAGTGAGGTTTGGGGGTTCTCCAAAATGCACAGAATCTTAGCTAGAGGTTCTCCTGAACCCCTGTGAATCCCCAGCAGCCCACCCCTGGATCTGCCATTGGTAAATTCCCATAGCGTTTTCATCAACATCTTTAAAAAGCTGCAATTTTGTCACTGCCTCTTTAATGCCTCCAGAACACAAAAGGGCTTTTCAGGGTTCATAGACAAGACCAGGAAAACATGCAACTTTTCAAAGGTGCCATTGATAGGAAAAACTGTGCCCATCTCAGATTCAAAATACCTGTCGGGTTTAATATCTGAATACCTACCTGTTATTCCTATGTAGCTAGGAAACTCAAGAAGCAAGCAGCAGATGAGTTTCCAAAGGGCCTCTTTAACATAAAAACAGGTCAATTGTTCATTCAGTGACCATTCAAAGTTACAATACTGAAAAAAGTGATTTACAACCATCACAACTTCCCCCTAAGCCACATGATCAAAATTTGGGTATTTGGCAACCGGCATATATTTACAATGGTTGAAGCATCCCAGGTTCATGAAAATCCCATTGGTGAACTTCCCACCAGCTCCTGACAAGCAAAATCAACAAGTGACCCTGGATTCATTTAATGACCATGTGATTCACTTAACAACTGAAGCGAACCACTTAACATTTGGGGCAAAACAATCATAATATTGGGTGCAACTCACTTAACAACTGCCTGTATTGTCCAGGACTGCCTGTATTGAAAACTGTAAACTCAAAATCCCAGACTCACTTACAGCAAGTCAATTAAAGCAAAGCCTCTTTGAATCATTTTTTTCCACACTGACCCCACTTCTGAATTGTGCTGCCTTTTCTGGCCCCACTGAATTCTTTTTCCGTTTGATTCCACGATTGCTCGCACATCCCTACAACTTACAAAACACCACTGAATTGCAGGGATCTGTAATTATATAAGAGTGAGATAGAGGTCCTAGAGTTAACAGCTAAGGGTAAACTTCTGTATAAATGAGAGAAAACAACATGAAAGAGAAAAACAGTATAGGAGAGGTGAGAGTAACAAGGAAGTTGAATTAATCAGCTAAATATTTCTTACCACCTATTTTCCAGGTGCTTTAGGATTCAAAGTACCATTATCTCCAGTCTGAGAAATTATAAAAATTGAAGCAAATGCATCTGAAACATATCAAGTTGGGAGGACCAAGAAGACCAATTGATTCTGAGGCAAAAAAACCCAAAAAAATTAAAAAAGAAGGAGGGGGGAGCATCAAACTTTGTAGGATCTCTCTATATAGCAGATAGCAGGGAAGAACCTGGCATGGAACTGCTTTAAAAAGGAAACAGAGTTTCTGACAGGTAAGGAAGAAAAAAAATCTTTTTCATTCCTTTGCATTTCATTGCTGGGAAATAATAAGGTTTGAATGAGGGATGAGAGTAAAAAGTTTCCAGAGGAAGTAGGAGTTTTATATGGTTAGTCCTAATGTATATGACAAACTATAACTACAGACCATATGACTTCTGTGTTTAAACATAGCTTCTGTGTTTAAATATAGAAACTGGGCTTAATTAAAATCCCCATATTCTCTGAACTGCTTTTCTGGTGGTTTTCCTTTATAAAGTCCTACATAGCTATGGAGAAATTACTTTTGGGGCCACATCTCCTGTTCTATCAGGTTAAATAGTGTGGGCACGTTCCAGGTCCCTTTCTTAAATTTGGCCATCTGGTGGAACTTTAGAGGGCTCTTTGTTGGCAGCCAATAACAGTTCTTTGGAACAGTTTCCTCCCTGAGACCCAAGGGATCCCTGCTCTTTTTGGCTTCTGGGAAGTTGTAAGGACCTGGCTCTTTCCCCAGGGTTGGGGTTGAGCTGCAAAGATCATTGATCTCACACCTAGGTGGAAAATACTTTTGCTTTTAACTATGTTCCTAATGGATTGTTCTGAGCTGCCCAGACTCATCATAGGTATGAGATAGGTAGCCACATAAATCATGTAAATAAATGAACAAATTCATTTACAAAGATTTTCAGTAAAATGAGGGGAATAAATTAAGAACGAAATATATAAATTACAATGACAGCAAAAGCCAACAATAAGGCAGCCAAATATATATCCAATCAAGTCCCCAAACCGTCTTCACCATCTGCTTAAAAATGATGCGGAAGCCATCCAGGATTCTGGAGGCAAGCTGTTCCATGACAACCTCAGGATCACCCACAAGGCCCTCTCAGCTGGAATGTGGAAAGCTTTTGGCAACCAGAATGGCAGCCAGAAAGTAAGTCTCATACTGTTAAAGTGACTTTTACCTACTTGCAAGAAACAGCCACATCTTATATAGGGGTGGGCTTCAAAAATTTTAGCAAGAGGTTCTCTGCCTGGTTATTGGGTGGGTGTGGCCATGGTGGATATGGCCTAGTCGGCCTCCTGAACCATGGATTTCCTTGAGCCTCCAGGAGGGCCAAAATGGCCTCCCCAGGTTCCGGAGGCCCTCTGGAGGCCAGAAATGGGCCTGTTTCCTGCCTTTCTGAACTTCTGGTAGGCCCATTTTTCGCCCTTCCTGAGCCTCCGTGTGTGCCGTGCACTTACCTGCATCCAAAACAGGCCACATGGGGACTCCTGAGAGAGGCGGGGGTGGGGTTGGCAGAGCCAGCCAGGAGTGGGATTTGGGGGTTCTCTGAACTGCACAGAATCTTAGCTAGAGGTTCTCCCGAACCCCTGCAAATCCCCAGCAGCCCACCCCTGATCTTATACCAACTGCAGTCACTTTCAAGGCAGCCCCAAATTGGAGAGAAGCAATAATTTAGTCTTGAGATGATGAAAGTATGAGTCACTCTCCCTAAGATCTTTCCAAAATGAACACAACCAGTGCTTACTTCCAATCCCACTTATCATCACTGAAACCTCACTGATCTGTCTTGGTATCCTTTAGCCCTGGACTTTACTCTCCTTAGGGCTCTTGGGTGAGAGAGGCATGTTTCCCTATACCCTTGCTTTAGGAGGATTTCTGTAACTGCTCTCTGTCCCTCACACCCTAAGAGTGTAGTCTTTTCTCACAATCTCTCATCCCTGCTAGGTGATCCAGACCCAGAAATCAATTCCACAGAAAGACTTAAATTATTATTATTTTATTGAGAATGACTATAATAACAGAATAGGACTGTACTCTATCCCTTGAATTAGGGTGGTGTCTGTCCGTCTGAACTACCTCTGAATATTATCTGTCTTTCCTGGACTTAAAATGCATTTCACCATCTATTGCCAGATCTTGCACATCTCAGTCAAGGTCACCTTCCTCACTCTCTAAAAAAGCACTGCCTCCTAGCTGTTATGCCTGGTATGGCAGTTGAGTTAGAAGCAGAGGACCTCTCACATGTCCATAGCCCCCAGCCCTAGCAATAACACTTGTGTCTCAGCTGACAAGCTTCACTAGCCTTGCTGGCTTCCAAGCCACACAGATGGGACCAGGCTCCTCTTCTCCACCTCCAGCCAGGGGAACACAAGGCAAGACTTCCTTTTCAGGTTTGCATCCTCCCCCCCCCAACTCTAAACAACACTCCTTTCAATCATCTGCCTGATTTCTAACCCTGTCCCTAAGTAGCAGAGGAATCAGAGGCTGCAGACGTCTCTAACACTGGACTTCCACCCCACCAGCATCCCAACAACCAGCAAGTAATGCCTCTTTTTCTCCGTCAGTCTCGCACACCGTTGATATGACGGCCTCAGATGTGACAGCAAGTCCTCCAGTCTTTTCTTCTTTCTATGCCTCTCTTCCTACCCTTCATCACCCTTATCTCTTGTTCTGCTTTGCTTCTTCCCTTGTGCTGAGAATTTTGGGGGTCAAGCTAAAAGACCCCCTCAAATATACTTTCTCAGAGAAATTAAAGCTGCCAGTTCAGCTGTAAAATATTTAAAAGGCCAAGGAAGGTTAATAAGCTGGGAAAAGCAGAGCTCTGGGAAAACAAAAGAAAATAACTACTATGTTAATGAAACACTATTTGTTCTTTCAAAACCCCATTGTCTTTTAGTCCTGCTTCATAACCTCATAGTTACATCCTAACAATCTCACTGGCCTCATTAGGCACATGATGCTTTATATCCAATGAAATGCCTGGGTATCACATGTATATTCTAATTTGCATTTATCATATAACCCTGCCCTAATTTGCATAAGAATTATAACCCCACCCCTCTTTCCTTCCAGTACCGCTAGTAATTTGTGCTTCCATATAATGTGTCCTAGTCTCATGTGTTAATAGGCAAAATCACCTCAGCTCCAATTATGTCCAGAAATAAGCCTTCCACAACAAAACCTTCCACCTAGCATACAAAGATTTCTGGGTCAAACGCGTTGTTCAGATGTGACCTTGGGAAAAGTATACATTTCACCTTATGTCACATTGTCTTACAGCAGGGATGTCAAACTGAAGGCTTGTGGGCTGGATGCATCACACGCAGACCACATCCACCCCAGCTCTGCAAAGGGAAAAAACATTGTGAAAAGGCATGTGATGGCAACGTGACACCATGAATTTGACACCCGTGTCTTACAGTGTCAGTCCTGGCTATTGACTCAAAACTCTAGGAAGATGTCTTGGAACAATAATTAATTTTTAGACTAATCTGTCTCCTAGACTAACAATCCCAAAAACCAGAAAAAAACAAATTACCATAACAGTAAGGAAGCTCCAATCCAAAAAGAAATCCCTTTGGTGGAAAAACAAACCTGGCCATGTTACCAACTTTAAAAGCCGATACAAAAATTTATGCCACCAGATTAAGGCTGCACCAATTATCACATTAAATAAGAGGAAAACCTTCTATGCACAAATTCTACCCGTGCTTTCTACAATTTTGTAAACAACAAACTTAAAGACTCGAGATCCATCCCACACCTAAAAGGACCTAACGGTAAAGACTGTAATGATGAAACCATTAAAGCCAACCTCTTTAACACATTCTTCGGCTCAATCTTTGTAAACAGCAATGGATCATGCCCAATATTTCATAGTTGAACCACAGACAATTACAATGATCTAATACATATCGATTTTACAGAAGATAATATCGAAAAAGCACTACACAATCTAAAACCATCTCTATCTATTGGACCTGGCAGACTATGTGATTACTTCTTAAAAAAGCTTTCCACTGCCATAGCAGAACCTCTAAGCATAATCTTGAAAAATCTTTCAGGACCAGCTCTTTCCTAACCTATGGTCACTAGCAATGGTCATCCCCATCTTCAAATAGGGAGAGCCCAGCCTAGTTGAAAATTAGAGACTAATCTCTTTATGTTGCATCACCTGTAAAGTCATGGAATCAATTATTAACCAATCCATTATCCTCCACTTAGAGACAAACAACCTATAGAAGTCACTATAGTGCCTTCATTTTTCTGAATGTTCGAGCAACACATCCTATTTCAGCATAGTAGAAAAAAAATCTGATGTGATTCAGTTGAAATAAACACATCTGATGCATGCCAAAATATCTTTTAAAAGCCCAGCTATTTGTATTCCAACCATTGTTCAAGAATCCTGTGAGACAAGTTTGGTTGAGTTTTGTTATCTGGCCCAGTGAATCTTCTGCTATTGGTTGGATGGTTCAATTAACACACATAGAATCAATTTATTTACATATCACATACATGGCCGAAGAAATGGTGTGCTCAAAGCGATTCATGCCACAGATTGTTTAAATATGATAACCATAAATGTCAAATTATATTAACTGCATTCCAATTTATTGAAAACATAAATGAAGGTTAGCTAACGTTTCCCAACTGCAGAAATAGCCACGCTGTAAAGCCAAAGCCTTCTATTCAACACACAGTGTGTTTGTGCCATCTTGATTTTAGGCAATGTGATCGGCAACATCTGTTGTACCACACTGAACATTTGCCTGCTAAAGTTTGTCTCTTAGGTGAACTGGAATAGCAATGGGTGATTTAGAATTCAGAGGAGAGGATACCATAATTTACCATTCTTGAATCATTTTTCTGTCCCCAATGAAGCAGACAACGACCATGGGGATGCTGCAATGGTCGTAAGTGTGAAAAACAGTCATAAGTCACTTTTTTCAGTACTATTGTAATTTTGAATGGTCACTAAATGAACTGTTGTAATTCAAGGTTTACCTGTACAAAAATACCAAAAGCTTCTTTGCTTGCAAAAAGCTGCCCTAAATACCAATCATTAGATTAGAAATGGGGAATACACACTGAAGGTCAATGATAGCCACAGCCATCATGGAAACCTAAACCATTCTGTCTGAATACTTTTCTTTTCATCAGCAATACCTGCAACCCATAGTTACAAATCAGGCGGGTACCAGAGCATCTTGAGGCTCTGTAAAGTGGAAAAAACAAAAGGAGATTTCTTCCAACAACCAATTCTCCGAACTGCTTAGAAAGTTAACAGCCAGTTCTCGCAAATAGGTGCGAACCTGTTGCATCCCACCACTGAGCATAGCTATCCCTCTTAGCAATCTCTGTCCTGCTTTTATTCTTTGTTTTCCAAGTCACTAACAAATGTTATTCATTATAGCCAAGGGGAGTGTGGTGGAGTCCTTGATGCTTTTTGAGTTTGGCTGTTTGCTTTGCAGATATTTCATTACCAACTAGGTAACCTCGTCAGTGTGACTGATTATGGGGTTTCCTGTCACAGATATTCTCTTCTAATGGAAAATGATTGTTTTGCTCCTTTCCCTTTGCTGTTTTTCTTTTCAACATATCACAGGCAAAAGAAAAAAAACCCATCAGACTTCCCATTCTAGACTATCCTTCAGGATCCCATCAGGA
>JAOYMU010000098.1:27417887-27428093 GCA_025802295.1 Psammodynastes pulverulentus
TGGGCGTGGCTTGGTGGGCATGGTGTGGCTTGGTGGGCATGGCAGGGGAAGGATACTGTAAAATCTCCATTCCCTCCTCATTCCTGGGGGAAAGTTACCACCGGTTCTCTGAACTATTCAAAATTTCTGCTACCGGTTCTCCAGAATTGGTCAGAACCTGCTGAACTGGAGTACTTTAAATTATCCTTGGACAGCAAAGGTGACCAACAAGTACTGGAGTTCAGAACACAAGACCTGTCAAGGAAAAAATACAAAACTGCATCTCACTTATTTGGCCATGCCATACAGGGGAATTCACTGGAGAAAGCAATAATGCTGGGAAGAGTTAGTGGTAAAAGGAAACCCGGCCACCCAAGAGCACAATGGCTGGACACCATCAATGCTGACACCAGCCAGAGCATAGAAAAACTCAACGAAGCAATGCAAGATTAGAAGATGTAGAGAGACCTGGACCACAGAATCTCCAAGAGTCAGACACGATTGAATGGATAACATCATCACCACTTTAAGTGAGGACTATCTGTATTGGTCAATTAGGAAGTTGGGGTCAGTTTTAAGGATGTTAAAGGAGTGCAAGTTTTTCCATTCTTCCTTTTAATTCCCAGCTCCCAAAATCAAATGAGAAACAGCAGAAAATATTCAATCTCGCTTCTTCCCAAAGCTATTTTTCAGTTGACAGTAAGAGGCTGAATGGCAGCCTCCAAAACAGGGTGTCAAACTCAAGGGCTGGGCCCCTGATCCGTTCCACGGGGTGCTTAGATCTGGCCTGCAGGGCTGCCCTGGAAACAGCAAAGGACCTGCGGTGCCGCTGAAAGCAAAAATGGGCTCCCGAGCTCCGATTTTGGCTACGACAGCCTCCTGCAACCCTCTGCCAGTGAAAACAAAGCTTGGGAGGGCCACCACAGGTGCCCCAACACAAGTGATGTCGAGATGGGCACACCCACTCCAACCATGCCCCCTTCCCGCCCCGAGGTCAAACACAACCTTGATGCAGCCCTCAATGAAATCAAGTTGGACACCCCTGCTCTAAAACATAGGAAAATGCCACCCTGGTTTAAGCACATGGCTTTAGCACATCTACCCACTGTAGATAACTGATCTTGGTTTAAGGATTGATATTAGATATACACAGAATACAAGCTAGCAGATCCAACCCAAACTTCAAAATGGTCCCCTCCTCAATAAAATGCTTGCTCAAATATAGAAAGAGAAATGGATTTCTTTACCCCTTGAATGTTGGAAGTAGGATGGGTGACCTTCCAGTATTCTTTTATTTTAACAATGATAAAAAGTTTTCTACGTTCATTCACAATCTGTGAACCAGATCCTGTCCAAAAAGGAGCTACCGCAATAGCAGACCACAAGGTGAATGCCGTTGGCTGCCTTAACTGATTTCCCTTATGCTCTGTGCACATTTGTCTAGAAATAAAAGCCACTATCCCTCATGTTAGCCTGAAATTAAACACATCTATTTTTTATCCAGTTGCTGCCTCCTTGCAGGTCTCATTAATACAACATGAGCCTGGGCTTAGCATGAGTAGATACAATGTTACAATTCCCATGCACGAGATGTGTTTTTTTCAGAAGCTTCTTGTTAGAAGCATCCTCAGGCATCTGAGCTGTTATTCTTGGCTCTTCTTATGCGCAACCTTGGCTTCAGTTCCTGAACGCTCACATGACAAAGTGGGGAGCAGGCTTTGAACGTGTTGATGAAATTCAGCCTTTTCATTTGCTCCTCTTTAAATGCTGAGCAGTCATGAACTGGCATACTAGCTATGGTTACCCAAAGGAAAAATAGCTACCTGTTATTCTGTTAGATGTACTTATACTAGTGATGGGAGCTGTGTAAGCAGACTTACTAATGTTCCTGGGTCTGAGATTGATGGGATACATCATTAAAGCTCAGACACAGTCATTATATGCCGTCATTGGGCTTTGTATTATTAATGTTTCAGGTGCCATAAGGAAGCAGAGGTATGCCAAACTTCAACGTATTCTTCAGCAACCAATAATGTGTTGCGTAAAAGAGAGATGCTGCCTAGAAACCATCTCCTAAACCACAGCAGGCCTTCTTTTAAAATACCTCTTCCACATTAGGAACCTATTAGATTGCCTCTCTGAATGGAAATGTTATTAAGCCAGTTAGATTTTTGTGAAGGGTTAATTCAGTACAAAAAAAATACGGTTTTCAAAATGATAAAGTAAAAGGGAACAAAAATACATTTTTTTTTCAAAAGGCAAAAGAATGGCTCGGTTGAGTTCGGTCAGCAAAATTGAGCGCAGACGTTAAAAGTTCTGAAGATCAGATTTCTAAAGTCCTGCCAAGGCACATGGTTTCTCTTTGCCTCCTCATGTGGGAATAGAGACTAACCTCACTAACCCTTGAGGAACTGGTCATTGTAGAGTGACAATTCTTCCTAAGGAAACACAGCAACTGAGGAACTGAACAATGAACTCAGGGAACCTAACTTCAGGTCTCAACTTTGTTCTGAGAAATAACACGTGCTTCAGCATCCCAATTGTTGAGATGGGAATAGGCAATGTTGAACTACTTTAGGGGGTTCACATATGGGAAGAATTTTGAACATTTCAAAATATTATCCAAAGGCTATGATTTATTATCATCTTCTGTTTTGAGTGTAAGTGTGTGTGCAACCATAGTTTGAAGGACACAATAGACATTGTAACATCATAGCATTTGTATTGTGTGTATTTAATTAATTCTCAAAGAAGGAGCAGTATGGTGGCTTTTCTCTTCATCCAGACCTGCACATCCTCCTAGCACTACTGTAGGTTAGTATTTTGGACACATCACTTGGCCAGCCAGGTTGATGATGCCTGATCCCAAACTAAGGGAATGACCTCATCCAGTGCCTTTGTTTGGATGTTGAACAAAAATGGAAAGAGCCTTAAGTCCTGCAGCACCCCTCAAGTGAGGAGCTGTGGACGAGGCTTCTCTTCACCTGATTGAAGTCATGCTTTTTTTATAGCACAATTATACAGAAAAGAAACGAGGTATATTCCTCTGTAAATATATCGTGAATTATACCAAACAGATCTCAATGGACTCATATAGGAGTTCAACTACTGCAAATGGCTGGTCCTTTTCTCTCTCTCTCTCTCTCGCTCTCTCTCTCTCTCTCTGTATTATTTGGCAAGCCATCATTTTAACCTCCCATCAAGCCCCTCAAAAACCCAAGTGGATTACTCCCAAATTAAGCAAGCATAAGATTCCCAACCTTTCTGACCCGTAGCTTCACTAGGAATCATTAAAAGAGAAAAAGCAAACAAGAGTGCCAGGATAATAAGGAGTTCCCTGATTCATTTGCCTTTCTCTAACCCCTGCCTAGAAGCAGCCCATAGTCAAATAATTGCTTTGGTTAGCTTTCATCAATGCACCACTAATGGAAAGATAATGAGCCTGCCAGAGGAACGGCTTGCACAGTTATCAGCTTGTATTGACTAAGATGATAACTATAGAATTGTGTTGTCTACCATGACTCCAAAAGACTCAGCAGGTAGTAAACATTCCTCTTTAGCATAATGTATTGAACAAAATTTGTATGCATCTCTGTTAGCAGACTGTGTAAATTCTTGGCTAAATTATGCACCTCAATTAGTAAAGAATAATGGAACAGTAGGTAAAGTGTGTGCAATTTTATCAACTCTTTGCTGCTTGGTGAAGTGAAGCCTGTGGTTGTCTTTGGTAGGCAATATTGAGACGTGTTCAGGATAGCTGTTGTTTTATTTACTTCTTACATCCATTTGATAAGCAGTGGTATGCAAGCAAGCTAGAAAATGAGTGAAACACTGAGCACAACATACCGCTCCATCACAGCATACTTAATCAGCAAAATGTGTCATTTGGTTAATTAAGTGGATCAAAACCTGGCATCTGAAGTGTGCTGTTAGACAACTCAAAGGTACATCTTGATCTGCGCTGCACAGGAGGTATATGACAATGTCAGTCTTGCATGAGCTGCTTTGTTTGAAACGATGGCTCCTTGATACATTTTAAATTGTGCGGCCAGTTCCCATACAAACAAAAGACAGCCGTGCATTTGTTAAAGGTTCCTGCACTTAGACAGGGTCCCCTAACATTTATATAGAGGAGGTAACTATTTATATTAAGAAAGCTGAAGGAAGCAGTTTTACCTAAGAATTGTACTGCTGTCCCAATTTTTATTTATTATTATTATGGCTGCTGTTGTTATTATTGTTATTATTATTGTTATCATTAATTTATTTGTCTTTCATCGTTATTTTTATAAATAACCTAAGGCAGAAAACATATGCAACAACAACAACCCTGTGAGATGGATTGGACTGAGAGAGACTGGCACAAAGTCACCCAGCTGGCTTTCATGGCTAAGACACACTAGAACTCATGGCTTCCCATTTTTTGGCCTGGTGTCAATCAAACTCTATTCCCACCATTCTTTACAACAGTGGTTGCCAACCCTTCAATTCATTGACCTTTTCATGGTTTCGGATTGTTCATTGACAATCCCACCCCAAACATTTATTAGTATATATGAAAATAACAATACTCTTTTAACTAATATGAATAATAATACTAACAACAACAATAATAACAATAATAATAATACTAACAATAATGAATAGTCCCATCAACCTTTGGGGATTGATACTGACCACTTTGGGGAATCTTCCTCTAGAACAGGGGTGTCAAACTCGCGGCGTCACATTGTCGTGACATAACATATAGCAACTTTTCCCCCTTTGCTAAAATGGAGGTGGGCGTGGCCAGCGTGTGATGCATTTGGCCTGCGGGCCCGAGTTTGACATCCCTGCCCAAGAAGAAGAAGCAAGAACAGGCAGAAGTAGTTTAACTGTCTCACGGCACAAGAGAGGATCACTAGCTAGTTCTTAATGTTGAACTTAACATGAAACTCAAGTGGCTCCAGATCATATTTATTTTCTGTTGCTCACTTGATACATGGAATGGTTGACTTCAGTAGAGTCCTCATTCTTCCAAACCTACCTGAATGTGGTTTAAGTGGTTTGCAGTAATTGAAAGCTTTGGCAGGCCAAATCAGTGGATATATCTTTTTTTCATGGAGACTTGGGAGTCAAAAATATGTTTTGGAAAAAGGCAAACCTGTTCCTTTACATTATCAAAAAAGCTACATGGATGCTCCATGAAATCACCAGGAATTGAACTTGACATTGGAATTTTTTACTTCTCTCCACCACAAGGATGGGGGAATCTCTTTTCATCTCACAACTAAAGACAACATTCCTTCCGGGGAAATGTATCAAGAGTAGCATATCAATGGTAGGAACGTAGAGAAATTGCTGCAGATTCCTTCCAAACGTTTTCAAGAATGGTGTGGAATAATGATGGAACAACCTATGGAAAACTTACAAAACAGTCTGAGCAATACATCCCAAGCTGGCACCGAATGCAGTTGTTGTATCAAGGATGAGCTGGTGGAATAAAATCTTCCTATGCAGAAATCATTAGGATTTACTTACCCTAGCTTCACTTCCTGCTTTGGTATAGCAACTGGGTAGTACTCAGTGCCACCACATAGCATTCTTCTCTAAACCTTAGCATGTGAAGCAGAGAAGACACCCCTCCCAAGCTCCGTGCTGTGCATCTTTCTGGCAAATAAAAGGCAAAAATATAAAAATGAGAATGAAATTCATTATATAGAACCTCGCCTCCTGATTTCAGCATGTTCAAGTGTGTTATAAGGCTGATCAACCTCTCTCCTTTAGGAGACAGATCAGCTTCTCAAAGAATGAATTAAAAAGGAAAGCTGGGAAAAAAACCAATAATATGTAAAAAGATTCCATTTTAGCATAAGTAGTCATATGTAACATTCACTGGTAAGGCTTGGTGTGGTATGACCAAAGCCTGGCTCATCTAAAGCAAGCACATTATTTTAAAAATACAATATAAATTTATTAAGCATGTAGACCACAATTATGTACACCGAGCAAAGGTGATAGCCCCTAAACAAAGGCAGAACCAGAGCTTAGATGCCTTTGGCTAAAAATAATTTCAAATACAAGATAAAGGGGAATGTACACCTAGTGTAAATTATAGCGTGACATTGGAATATTTTAGATAAAACCATCTGGATGGCCTTCTCATCGTTTCTCTGTTTCTCCTAGATGAAAAGGACAGCTATACAATCGTTGAGATATGGCTAGTGAATATGAACAATGTACAGTAACTTACTGGGCCACTAGTTCGTGTTTCTGGTTGCCATTCAAGGTCAATTCAGCATGCTGTGAATGTTTTCTAACAAAGGCACTTTAAGCAGTTCACATGAATTGAGACATCTCATAGGATTGGTAGTGACGCAGCTCACAAGTGCATGGAGGGACATCTTTTACTACCACCGTTGCTACAAGTAGAGAAGCCAAACCACAGATCACAACTTAAAAAGATCTCCAGTAGAAAACCTAGGAGGGCAACAGAAGGCTCTGGGCACATGCAAGATGGTATTGGTATCTGCCCATAAGTCAAAGAAGCTTCTGCTGAACATGAAATGTAGTACAGTTCTTAAGTTTTCCATCATCATCATTATCGTCATCATCCTAGCGTTTTTTTCCTTGGGGCAAATGATACCTCTCTGCCAACTTCTTACCTGAGGAATCCTGGTTCCTGCAAGGCCCAAAACACCTGAAACTGAAGAGGAGCTGTGACACTCAGTGGCTTCCATTCTGTTGCCAGCACTTTCTGTTTGGTTTTAAAGAGGGAAAGCCTTTTCCTCTATTGAAGAGGGAGGAGCTGGATAACGTGCATGTTGTATCCATACCAAAACACATGAGCTTCTGCTGGAGACTGAAAGAAAATGTTCTGAACGGCTAAGCCAGGAGTAGAGTACAATGGAAAAGGCCAAAGCCATATGAGCTAAATGGCAGCATACCACTTCTCTCTTTGGATCACCCCATTTTCTCCCTGATTTTCCTTCATAGTCTCCCACCCAATAGGTAGCTGGGAGAGAGAAAATATCTCTATTGACAGAGATGGGCCTTGGTTGCTTATGAAGCACTCCTGACTAGGCCAAGGCCTGCGGATTGTCCATCTCAGGCATAGGCCCCAGGGAAGGAGAGAATACAGTATCTGTATATTTATAACAAGTCAAGACAGTAGATCTTCATTCTTCATATGCAGTTGTGACTTGGCTGATTCCCTCTCTTTTTTGAGAGGCAAAATTCAAGCCTGCGTGATTGATACTACAGATTCTACAGCTTACTGTGGATGTAAGGAGCCCATAGATGAGAATATAGAATACCAGAGTTGGAAGGGATCTTGGAAGTCATCTAGTCCAACCCCCTGCTCGAACAGGAGAGTCTAGTCCAAATATTAGCCTCTACCTAGGATTGAACTCACAGCCTCCTGATTGTGAGGCAAGAGCTCCACCTCTAGGCCACCACTATTTTTTTTTTAAAAGAGAACATTTGAATGTCAAGAGGGCAAAGTGAGCTTTCTTCCCATGTATTATGAAACCCACCTTCACTGGTCACATTAAGCATGTGAGTTGTTAGGGTATGCCAAATAAGAGGATTACTAGGCTTTGCCTATGTAATTACTCCTGCAACAGATGTCTTGTAATAATTAAATTATGCAGCATACCAGCTTGAAGCCAAGAGATTTGCAGGGAGGATATGACAGTATTAAAAAGAATGTTTTAAAAGCCCAAACCATGAACTCTTTGAAGATATTTCTTGAAGGCTTTGAGGACAAAAACAGTCTGAATGCAAAGCAACGTGCTTTTATGTTAAACTTGACACTTTAAAGTTATCCTCTATCCAAAGGCTTACAAAGACAAAGCATTCTCCAATTGAATTTTGACCTCTGTAGATTAGTCTGCAAAGAGTAATGCAATGTACTACATAATCCAAATCTCAAAGGCCCTCCTCAAAGCTAGAATTCTCAGGAGCATCCTTTTGCCAAGATGATGGAAGCAACTATCTTTCAAGAAGTTGATATCTCTTGGTATATGTACTTAGTTCCACAACATAGGCAATAGATAATATCATAATACTCTCGTTGCTCTCTCGCTATAGTGATGTCCTCTCCAAGACTTGGTAAGCTAACTTTCCAAGCATTAAGAGTTCTTTGCAATGTTATCCTGGGTTTAGGCAGCAGCCATGACTGAAATGTTATCCTGGGGTTGTGTGACATTCATGCACATTGTTTAGAGTCATTTCAAACTTTCCCCCCTAAAGTAATATAATTGAGTAACTGTACCATACTGATATCCTGTTTGTATGGCTGTGATAAACACACAGGCATTCAACAATTCAGATAGACAAGAGGCTCTAACATTGACTAGCCCATTCAGGATTGCTTTTTCCCTGCTAGCAACAGGGAGCCAACCTTCCATTTTGTTCTCCTAACTCACCCTTTTCTGTTGGCTTTTGTAAATTTGTTTTATATCAAATTTATATAGCCATCTTACAAAACATGAATGCTGTTATTTACAGATAGCAGCTGGTAGAGCTTCTTCAAGGCCTGGAAATGTCAGGGGCCATTCTTAAAGAGCTCTGTGACTGACAATAGAATCTCCTGCCAACTCAACTCACTTTGGATAGTGAGATAGGTGGCACAGGAAGTGTGGCTTCAGCTAGTTATTCCTGTAGTGTGTAGTCATTAGGTTCAGAGCATTGGTCATTTTTTTTCCTCAGCTGCCTTAAACTGTTCTATTGCCAGATTGTTGGTATAAGCAAAGCTCCTAATAGCTTCCAACAGTGGTTGGTCATTGGTATATATGTTAAACAGCCCACATGCTGCCTGTGGAAGCCCGTTTCTTTGAGTTCTCCATTGATTAGACTTTTATACCGCTTTATAGTGCTTTACAGCCCTCTCTAAGCGGTTTACAGAGTCAGCATATTGCCCCGAACAATTTGGGTCCTCATTTTACCCACCTCGGGAGGATGGAAGGCTGAGTCAACATTGAGCCTGGTGAGATTTGAACTGTCAAACTGCAGGCAGCTAGCAGGCAGCAGTGGTTAGAGTGCAGTACTGCTGTTCTCATGTACAGATGCTGAGTCTTAATAAAATTATGGCTCATGATTTGAAAAATTGCTTCAAGTGTCTTTAGGGAAATGCTCGCACCATCTTATTTTTAAAAAAATTATATAGCCATCCATATTCTACCAACTGCCTTGGGCGATGCTCAAAACTGTAAAACAACAGATCATAAAATACAAATAAATATCGATGAGAATAAGCGTTAAAACATAATATATATATATATATATATTTTGCTAGGAAATTCTGCCTTCAGTGGGAAAAACTTATCTCCCCCCTCCCCCCTTTTTTCCCCTCAAAAGAAAACACAGGCAATGTATGCATTTCATCCATATTCTCTCTGGGCTGCGTTACCTCTTCCATTCATCTGATGTCTCAACAAGATAATGATAGGTGAAAAAGTCGATACACTATCATGCCAGGTAATCTTCAGTAGTGCAAGATAACATTAAAAGATTTGCACCTAAAATCCAATACGTGTTATGAACTCACCTGATGAAAAATAGCGGTGTTTCCTCCTTTTAAATCATAGTTCTGGCTCACAGATACAATAATGTCTGTTACACGAAGGTGAGGGTGGAGAACAACTTTGTACCAGATAGATATATAGACCCAATAGATTTTTTTTTTTAAATCTATGCTTTCTTATTGAGTTCTGAGACAACATTTGGCTTAAAAGTGAAACTAATTCAACCCTATTCTTTGTTAAGGGGATTAGCAATAAACCGTAATCAAGAACAGACATTTGTGTTCCAGTTCTCAGAACTGATTATGGAGATTGTTCCATTTGCTGCTGTGAATCTAATTAATGATACACGATAGAATCTGGGGTGTGAAATAAAAGATACACGACTCAAAAACTATACAAGGAACTATTTAAGAAAAGAATTATGCTCCTTTTCTTTGTTGAAACCTGTCACCCAGATGTAGTACTGCACAGCAACCATTCCTGTAATACTTTGATTCCTAATTTAATTTGCTGCTATCGCAACAATGGTTTCATTGTAGAATTTTCACTGCCTGTTCACATGTTCATTGAATTCTTATTCACTTTCTACCTGTTATCCTCACTGACCGAAATTGTTAATGAAAAGAACAGGGAGGTCTGCGAGCTGGAGAAAGAAAGAAAGAAAGAAAGAAAGAAAGAAAGAAAGAAAGAAAGAAAGAAAGAAAGAAAGAAAGAAAGAAAG
>JAOYMU010000098.1:27482100-27495145 GCA_025802295.1 Psammodynastes pulverulentus
GGGAAAGGGGAGGCTTGCTTGCTGCAGTTCATTTTTATTTAAGAAATTTCCTAATTCCCCTGTCCAGTGGCAAACCAGCTATACTTCTGGATAAATGTTCTCCCTGTCCATGACCTAAGCTGCAACAACAACAAAAGCCCACTTAATGCAAAATGTAAAGGACGACTATGAGTATCTTCTTTATTCAAAGAAAATCTGTTCTTGCCATCTGGGGCAACAGGTTCTGGTAAATCTGATTCTCCTTCTTGCCAGAAGTGTTAGAGCTGCAACTCTGAGAATTCCCAAGGGTGCTGTCCAACATCTTGGAAGATAACCAGCTTGGGCAAAACTGCACTCAGTATCAGAAAACTGTATTATTTAACAGTTTTTCCTTCAGGGTCTTCCTGCCTGGGCCTCTTGAGAGATTGAGAGTTGAAATGCAGGGGAAATTTCCTCTTTCTGATAGGAATCTTGGTATCATCCTTTAATGGCTGCCATATCTACAATTCCCATAGCAAAATTTACTAAACAACTACTGGAAGAGTAGAGTGTAGCACTTATGCACACCCTCACACTGGAGAAAATTTAGGAACCTGCCCTAACCAAATGTTGCAAACTCCAGCTCTTAAGAGCTCCGGCTAACAATAAGCATTCAGCAACAAGAATCACAAAGCCCAACTCTTGCTTTGGGAGGAAGTGCCAGCTGGTTCTCTAGATCGGCATCATCCCTTTCTGGTTGTTAGGCAGACAATTTATCTTGCTTTTTGGCACTGTTAGGGATATTTCCATAAAAAATACTTATGAAGTGGAACATCTCCTAATCTAACAGTTATTATACAATAGCCAAGAGATAAGTGTGAGTTTTGTTTCATTATGTAATTCCTCCTCTGAAGTTCTGCAATCACCTTGACTTCCCTTAAAGATAAAGGTAAAGGTTCCCCTTGCACATATGTGCTAGTGGTTTCTGACTCTGGGGGGCAGTGCTCAACTCCGTTTCAAAGCCGAAGAGTCAGCGCTGTCTGAAGACATCTCCGTGGTCATGTGGCCGGCATGACTAAATGCCAAAGGCGCACAGAACGCTGTTACCTTCCCATCGAAGGTGGTCCCTATTTTTCTACTTGCATTTACGTGCTTTCAAACTGCTAGGTTGGCAGAAGCTGGGACAAGTAACAGGAACTCACCCTGTTACGTGGCACTAGGGATTCGAACTGCTGAACTGCCAACCTTTCAATCGACAAGCTCAGCATCTTAGCCACTGAGCACCGTGTCCCTTTGACTTCCCTTACTTCCATTATAATCCAAAGGTCTACATTGTTCATTCCTCCCATTGAGCTTCTTCACTAGTGATACTATCACCCATCAATAAAGACCAGTGTTGTGGTGAATTTTTCCTTCCCCAAGTATTTAGTGGAGAGAATTTCAAATGGCCATTTGGGTGGTACTCTGCTTCCAGATATCAAACAGACAAAACACGCTACCGCAAGCTTTAACATGTCCTTCAATTTTTCCCCTAAACTTTACTCGTGCAAGATCTCAAAAACAGAGACCATGGTTTTCATCTTCTCTCCACCAAAAGGACAGCAAACTATTTTTTGTTTGTTTGTTTGTTTGTTTGTTAAGCCCTAATACAATACCAAGCCCTAGTGGGTATGTGCTGAATAATTTGCAAAACGTATTAGCTTTGGAGGAATACCCCTCTCCTATTAACAAAAGGCATATTTTCTAGTGGTAATGTTTTGGCTCTTCTGCTGCAATCCTAAATGAACGTAAAAATATTTGACCTTCAATGAACATGCCACCTCACCATTTAATTGAAAAAAATCCACTTGGGAGATCTAAAAGCACCATTCCTTGTCTTTGTATATTCTTAGAGCAAAAATATTAGAACATCCACATTCTAATTTCTGCACTCACTCTTTGTTTCTATAATTACTGTGGTATACAATTAGGTGGCTTTGGATCCTTCAGTGTTAATTAGAAAGCTAATAACTTGAAATGCTATAAATACTGAATGGGGAAGGCTAACGTGCCAGGCAATTAATCCTTTGTCAGTTATTTTTTAAAATCCTTTTAACTGGGGGAGATTGGCTTTCACCCAAGAGTATATAATATTGTTGGAAAATTAATGACTTGTTTTCCTGCTGCTACCATCTTGGAAATTCCAGCACATTTACATCTTCAAGAGACTTATTTCTTTTTAAATGACTCAGCTATTACCCAGTCAGCTTCCAACATATCCTGATAAAATGAGAAATATCCTACCATGGCTAGTTCCTGCCAGGATAGATAATACAGAGACAGATGGACAAATGACTGAATTTCCTGATTCTATGAGATAGCGTTGAGGTTAGTTATCTAAACATATTTCATTATAGGGGATAAATCTCATGGAACACAGTAGGTTTATTTCTTTGTCAATATGGATAAGACTGCCATAACCAGCAAAGTCATTAGATACCATGGTCTTTGGAAATTGCATGGATTGGAGCCACAACCATCTTTAAACTCAAGTCTTAGTGGTATCTTACCTGCTGGGTAAATACTGTTGAAACCATTTGAAATCCAACTTAATTAGCTTGTTGCAACTGGAAGCCAGAGTTGGATAGAGAGAAATATCTATCTCAAAATCAGCTGCACTGATCTTTAAAGTCAGGGGTATGTTTTAGAAATTGACAAACCTGAAGGAATGTAATGCAGCCAAGAGTTTCATATCTAGAAGTAACAGCAACTGGAGAAGGGGAGGCCATGGGGGATGGTTGCTGCCTTTCTGACGTTTACAGTTAGTTCTCACTTACATTCAATCGTGCCTCATAATTTGAGCATTATTGGATGGAAGGGGAATTCTGAACAAAAATACCGACTCCTGATATGAGTACATTATATTACATGTACAGTGGAACCTCGGGTCGCGATCGTAATCCATTCCAGGACTACGGTTGCAACCCGATTTGGTCGTGACTGGAAGCACGACCATCTGTGCACAAAAATGGCGCTGAAGGAGAAATTGCCACGGCAGGAAAAGTCACTGTGGCTGTGTCTGGTTGCCATCCAAAGATGTGTTCGTGACCAGAAACAAAATTTTGCCGAAAATTCTGGTCATCACCCGATTTGATTGCGAATCAAATCTGTATGCGTTCAAATTCCTCTTTTTCACTTGATCTTTTGAAGAAACACATCTCTTCTCTCAGACCAGTCATGACATACCATGACATTTTGGAAGACCCGCTAGCAATTACCCACACCTGAGAACTATTCTTGAAAGCATGCCTCAGTCTTGCGTGATTTTCAAAGGCTGCAGAGGCCACGTGAGAATGGAGTGTATTCCTGTGTGGCCTCCAGAAATCATACAATAGGATATGCTTTTTGTGGGGTCTCCAGAAGCCTCCAAAGAACATTCTCTGAAGCTGCTTGTATAACCCAGAGCTGCCTGAGGGTAGGCCTGCCAACAGAAAGAAAACTGAAGCCAAGCTGGGATCACACACAATTGCGCTTTATATTTTAAAATAAGTGAGTATGTAAAGAATTCTTTTTTTCAGGGCAGGATGTGTGTGGTGTGTGTGTGTATGACATGCCAATAGAGTCAAGTTAGGTGTTTTCCAAATATTGGACCTGCCGAGCCCAAAAGGTGTGCCATCTCAGACTAGCGTGACAAGATAGAAATTGACAAATCTAGACCATTCTGAAATATCTGTACACTCCTGTTGGATCACATGTTCCAAAAAATTTAAAGTAAGGTGAGCCTCCCTCAATCAAGACTGAGGTTGATAATTTTTAATTTAAAATGATGTATCTTCTTAAAGCACATCATTTCCCCTGGAAGTGCAATTGGATCCCATCCTGTTGCTTTTCGTAAAGGCCCTGAAAGACATAGTTTTTGTCAGCAGGCCTGGGGATCACGAATGGAGATGGAGCCGATCTGAATGTGTTGTTGCTGACATTGGGGGAAGGGTGAGATTTATGGTTTTTATGTTGTAAATTATTAATGTTATAAGCTGCCCAGAGTCACCTAAGTGTGAGTTGCACAGCCATATAAATTTGCTAGATAAGATAGATAGATAGATAGACAGACAGACAGACAGACAGACAGACAGACAGACAGACAGATGAGTGAATGAATGAATGAATGAATGAATGAATGAATGAATGCAGAAATGTGGGAATTAGGGACAGGCAGTGAAATGCCGATTCAACGATAATACCTAACCATTTAGCATAGTATGATTCAAAAGAGAGGGGAGGAAACTATTTTCGAACAGAGTGAACAAATCTCTAACTCGCAAATTTTACATCCAGTTGGAAAGAACTAGTACTGTGTATTTAAAGGAGGATTAAAAACAAAACCAACTGATATTCCTTTTTCTTCTCTCAGAAAACGATTAAGAAATATTCAGTTGACCACAGGCCAACCTTTTTCTTGTGCTTCCCAGAGAGCCCTACAAATGGTACCAAAACATAAAAAATAGTTAAATTTCCAGTAGAAATTTTATATTCTTATTGTATTTATATCTCACCTTTATTATTTTTATGAATAACTCAAGGTGGTGAACATACACAATACTCCTTTTTCCCCTACAATAACTCTGGAAGTGGATCGGGCTGAAGATGAATGACTAGGGCCCAAGGTCACCTAACTGGCTTTCCTGTCTGGTGCCTTAACCACTAGACCAAACCATTTTTAAGCTTAACTCAAAACAGTTAAAAAACAATGGGATAAACTAAAAATAGCCCTTTGAATGTAACATGAAAACTGCAATTCCCAGTTGCAAAAAAAAAGGGAAAAAAAGGTCACTTTTACAATAGTTAGTTAGTTCACTTTATTGTCATTGTACCTCGTACAACGAAATTAAATACACACAGAATCACCCACACCTTACACTGAAAGAAAGAGCTCCCAGCCGCAGCATCCATGTGCGCAGTCATCTTGGAAAACAATCGGCCATCCATTGTTTCTGTCTCACTTTTCGGCCAAGAAAAGTACCCGGGTAGCTTAACAATAATTTCTAAGCTAAGAAATTAACTGCAAAATAACACCAAGTTAAATAAGACAGTGAACTAAGCAAGATGGTGCAATGCATGAGGTTTGAGTCATGAAATGGGAAATTCAGATTCAACTAAAACTTCCATTACACATGTCATTTAAATACAATCCAAATTGGATGCTATACCAACCACATGCTGGAAGAGATTATGGAAGGAAAGGCAAGGGATGGAAGAGAGAACAGACATAAACAAGACATAGAAGGTGAACTAGTTGAAAGCTTATCGCATAAATGACACCTTAGCCCAGGTGAAATCAAGCAAGCGTTCAAAGGACTCAAGGTGACTCCACCATAATTAACTCACTATAAAGGAGGGCTGGAAATTCCTATTACACTTTCCAAGACCCTGCATTTATACAGTGCCCCAGGTGACCGTGAAAGATACCTTATTGAAAGTCTCTATTGTTCATGATTCCTCAACTTTTTCCAGTTGTGGGGGCTTAACAAATGCTTACACCTGAAAGATGTAATAAGCAGCACCACTTTCCCAAGGAAAATGCAGCGTGCACAGCAGTTTTTAAGGAACCCTTTCAATTCAGAACAATTCATCTGTAAAGAAACCCCTCCATTTCTCCTAGTATCTGAGTAGCTACAGGGTCAGAGGGGAAGATATGCCAAGGAAGCCCCAGTTTGGATTACACCTTCACAGTAGTTTGTTATGTTTTAAGTTGTTGTTTGAAGGCTGCATTATGAGTAATAGGATTCTGCTTTTTGCTGCTATTTATACATGAGGTAGACAAAATGGCCATTATATGCTGCCCTTTATTTTGCTGCTTTATGTATGAGCTAGTTTTGTAAGCGGGTACACACAAGGGGGAATAAAAACAGGAAAGCCATTTCATTTATTGTCTAATATACAAGAGATGAGGGTAATTAAGGGAAGACCGTAAAGTTCTCATTTATAGGCCTGTTGCATGGCAGAGATGAATGACTTATTTCTACACCATTATGGGGTGTTCATTAATGCTACTGTGTTGCTCCCCATCTTTTCACTGTTTTAAATGTAGAACTACTCTGAATATAATGCTTGCTAACCTTGTGACTTGCCTTTATTTATGAACTTATAAACCACTTCAGTCAGTCAGCCAGGTCAGGAACGCCTTCGTGTAAGACAAAACCAGTTAATCTGTGAGGGGAAATAGGAAAGTATATGAACAATTATGCGCTGCCCAGGTGGTATATAAGAAAACATGGAACTGAAAGCATATTCCTCTGAAAATATTCCATGAAGAGAAGGTAGCATTCTAAAGATAAGAAATGTAAGTGGGAAGTTACTGTTACCTGTTTTGCAAGGTAAAGAAAGTACAACTGCACCCACATTTAGTTCATGTTTGTCTAAAGGAGATAAAAGAAATTGATCTCAGGGTGGTTGTTGTTTTTTACATGATATTGATTGGCAAAAGTGAATTCTGCTGGAAGATAAAGAGCAGAAATGAAAGAAATTCTGCTATGGTCCACTATTCTCACTTAACAATGTTTACATATTGCTTAAGTTTTTGAAAAATTGCATTTAAAAAAATAAGTGCCCACTCTCTCTAATTGTCCCTCTGCCAATATTCCTCAGAGGCAACATAGCTGATGCTAAGAATTCTGTGAGTTTAAATCCAGATATATGATGAAAGTTTAAGAAGAGGAAACTTGTTTTATTAAGCAGTTTTAATGCTTTTTTTTTCTTTCTTGTGAATGAAAGTAGGAGACACCTGGGCTTGAAGTATCTTTCTCATGAGGAAATGCTGGAAAAGCCAAAAATTAATCATTTGTTTGTGGAAGAGGGAGAGAAATGGGTGGCCCAGCTTGGGAAATGGGTGGCCCAGTAGAAAAGTTACAAGAGATGTATTTGGTAGAATTAAATGCTACTCTAAATACCCAAAATTCAAGGTTACAAATGAAGTTGATAGGAAGCAGATTCAAGGCACAGAAGAGCTTTGCAAAGTTTACTGTCATTGTAGTAAAGAATCAAGAGTATAAGGATATCTGGGACACTAAGGACTGAGGCCCTGGGACTCAATGAAATGTACTTCCAGATCTATTATAAAGATATTAAGAAGAAAATGTTTCCAGGGTTTCTTATAAAGACATACTATATGATTAGGAAACTAAGTTATGTCCAGTAACTTGAACTCTTTTAAGAAAAGGTAGAATGATGATTATGGTGACACTACAGAATTTATAGCCACCGAAGTTACTAGATAGTCACTATGGTAATTATACAGATTAATGCTTCCCCAAATTTTCCTTTTCCTTAGCAATAGCAATAGCATTTATTTGCTGCTTCATAGCCCTCTAAGCACTTTACAGAGTCAGCATATTGCCCCCAACAATCTAGGTCCTGATTTTACCGACCTCGGAAGGATGGAAGGCTGAGTCAATCTTGAGCTGGTCAAAATCGAATTCTTGGCAGTGAACAGTGAGTTACCCTGCAATACTGCACTGTAACTACTGCACCAGCAAACTACTTATCCGAATGTCTGTTTTACCCAATATAGGTAGAACGTTTTAAGTTAAATGTCCCTGTTGTGACTGAATAATAGATTTGCATGTCTATCCAATTTTGGGTAATTTACTCAGGTATGGGAAGTTCTGTTTTACATGTTTGTTTTAAAAAGTGAGCACATTTATGAAAAAGAGGTCAATCAATGGTAGCAACCACAAATCCAAGAAGACAATGCACCTACTGCTGGCTAACAAATAGCCATGACTACATTACAGCTATGTTAATGGAGATCATATCACAGCAATGGGGTAGATAAATTTAATCCAGAAAGGCAGCTCAAATATTAGAAAAAAAGTGTCAATCCTAAATTTTAGATCATTAGCTCGCCTGACTCTTGGCAGCAGCAACTTGAAAAATTTCAGCTAGGCTCTTTCTCAGGACTAGTGGGAGATGTCAAATTTTGGATCAAAGATTCTCTGAATGATAGGATTTCTGTATTTTTTTTCCCTGCTACAGATGTTAGGATGAATTAATCCCATCTGTCATGTTGGAAAATTTTGAAATAAATAAAGAAGTAGCACCCCTGTAGGTTCTGGTTCTCTGATGAATGTTTTCATAAAAGCTATTTTGCAAAGGATATTTATCAATTCTAAATACCATCTGAATTACATACCAAGGCACAAGGATTGATTATAGCCTTCGCCATTTTTTAACCATGACTTGGAAGCACTGCACGTGTTACTCACAGAGGTATTAAAATCAATCACTGAGACTTTAGATTAGCATTTAATTCAGAGACAACTTGGTCCTTATTCCTAGCAGGAGCAGCACTGGTAAGAGAAGATAACAGAATTCTCAAAAAGGAAAAAAACCACAACCAAGTACAAAACTAGGAAGAGAAAGATTCTAAAAGCTACAGCAGCCTTCAACCTCTGGCATAATAAAGTAAGAAATGGGTATTTGGTCCCAGGCTAAATTCAAAATTATGTGATCCTCACATTTATCAGTTTCCTCCTCTGTTTTCCCTTTATCGTAGTGAAGCTTGGATATTTTATGGGTTATGCAACAGCCAGAGCCATAATTCTCCCTTTATACAGAAAATCATTGGATGGTCTACCCAATCATATTATGAAATTGATGGTTTCTTGAAAGCCCTTTGTCCTGGGCTGGCTGAGGGCTGTACTCCCCATTCAATTAGAAATCACCTGATCAGAATGCAACATTAATCTTTTAAGCGGCCCTTCCTAAAATTCTTCCTAATTTTAGATCTTTTTCTGGGACCCTATCTGCCACCTCAAGAAACTGATTTCATCCTGGGTTATGGTGATCACACCTCTGGCCACACCCACTGACTGCTTATCGAAGGTCAGTCAATTGGGCACTGACATTTTTGTCCTGGTTCAAGCCAGGAGCAGTTTCAAATCTGGGTGGATTTCAGCTGAATCCTCCAGCTATCGTGACCGTTGCCAAGTTCTAAAAATTGGAATTTATGCACTTGATGCTCTGCTTGGGAAGGGATGCTAAAGGAGGGATTTACAAGTCAATAGTCTGCTTCTTACTGAAGAAAATGAGTTTTGAGACATTTGCTTTACATACTTTCTCTAGGGTAGGAAATGCTGACTGATTAGTCTCACAATTAGAAAATTAGTTGATATATGAAGAAGTTACTCCAGGCTGTGAACTAGAGTGTAACTGTTTACTCAGAGAGCATGGTGAGAATAAGACTGAAGGCCAAATTAAACATGTCAGGTCTAAATAATTGCACTATGGCTCAGCAGCCTGAATATTTTCACTGGAACTCTAATAAAATAGCCCTATGCTGATTCCTGGGAGAAAATGAGAGATGACTGACCATTTGCTCAGTAAATTGGCATATAAAATCAGTTGTTTGTAACAATAGATTGCCAATAGCTCTGTTCTTGTGCTCTTAAAATCCACCAGGCATAACCAAATTTATCACAGAAATTTTGTATAAAAAAAACTGGCCATAAAGAAAGCATTCTCAAAAAGCAAACAGTAGGTTTATGTTCAATTTTTTTGATAATATGCAAATATGTTGCCTTGTCTAGTCAAAGGACTATATTTAAACATGCATGCAGACAATTATGTAATCAAAATGCCTTTGAAGGCATAAAAGTACACAGGCATAAAAATCTTTAGAAATTATTCTTCTTAAAAGCTGTAAAACTGAAATGGCGTAGACAAATTTAAAAAAAAAAACTTTGATGTTTTGATGCCTCCAAACTCCACTCCTAAAGTCTTACTTTCTTAAATATAGTAGTAAACTAACAAGCTGTAGTATAAGGTTATCTGTTGCAGATTTAAACACAAGACTGCCACATCCCTTCATGGGAGTTTTCTTTTCTACTCAAATTTCAAGGTGCAGCTGTTTTTCTCTCCAGGTGAGTGTTTTAAAAACCTAGAGATTTAAAAAAAAAAAAAAAAGTTCTAGATTTCCTTTTTTTTTGTCAAGTTAACTAAGTCCAAGTGATTTTGGTGTCTTCTCTGCTAATATAATCCAACCGTGAAGTAACAAGGAATAAAGGCATTTATTTCAATAAAGACCTTGAAGTATAAGCCTGAGAACTAGGATAGGATACAAGGAGGCTGAGAACTGTGTACCAATACTTGCAATTTTTAACTTGAAACAGAACAAAACAAGGAAAACAAAGATCAAGGGACAAAGAATGAGAGCAACCATAAAGCTGCCTAACTGAGTCAAGCAACACTAGAAATAATTCACTGAATTATTTCCCAAAAATGTTGTAGTTCTCCCAGAATTTGAGGGTAGAGTGATTAAATTTCAAGCCCGCTTAACCTCAGCAATTTTACAAGAGTTTTGGAATCTGTTGCCATGTCTCAATATCTTGCCAATATTATAGTTATTACTCATTACATTGATTGTTGTATGTTGTCCAGGCTTCCTTCTATGTTTCTCTGTTACTGGCCGATAAGACCCACGGAATCATCCTTCAAGGTTGTGATATGTTCCTCCTTTGCATACCAATTATGCAATCACATTAGGATTTTAACTTGTTCTCCTGGCTCTCTTATTGGTTATTGAGATGAGATGTGTATATTTTAATGTGTATTTTGTGGTAAACTATATTCTTTTTGGCTGATCTTTGACTGAAATAAATTGAAATTGAAACACATGTTTATATATTTTCTTCAAATGGTTCATACAAAAATATAAACAAAAGAATGAGTTCCAGCCTTTTTGTGAAAACGTGGATAATATCTTCTCATACATCTGCCAGAACCAGGCTGGGAAAAGCAGAATACTACAATGACCAGGGGCAAACTCATTAATGGAGCCTGACCAATTGATAGGCCTATTGTTTTTTCACCCTCCAGGGCAGCCAGGTAAATTGTCCTGGCTCTCAATAATTCACAGCCATGTGCAAAATGAGAACCAAAAATGTCAAAATCTTCAGGTTCAGTTCCATATATGTCCCTAGTGAGATATACTGTTTCGGTGTCTGTTTTGTGCCTATATTTTAGCATTAAAAACGAATGCTAACAATGCACGATTCATAACCTTATTGATGTAACTTATATAATGCAACAGACCTAGCTCTACTTGGTTCAGTCCTTTTAGAAAAACCCATTACCTTGAAAAGAGCAGAAAGGGCAAAAATGTCACTCCGTTTCATGTAGAATATCTTAACTTCGCACATACACCCATGTGTATGTGGTGATGGGAGTTTGGAAGGGGGGCAATAACTTGGAGGAAAATCTTTGTGAGGACTGGCTCTTGCATTATGTCCTTGGCCATTCTCTACAACCAAAGGTCTCTGCAACTGCAAGGGATAGAAGCAAGTACTGTACTTTACGGAGTATAAGATGCACTTGTTCAACCCCCAAAAGTGAGTGAAAATTTGGGTGCCTTATACACCGAATGTTGCAGAAGCCCCACCCACCAGCAATTTGCCTCCTGGCAGCAAGCAGCAAAAAGCCTGTTTCTGCTTCAGCACAGCCTAATTAGCACAAGCAGCTGATGGTCGTTTGGATCCGGCAATCCCTGCAGCCTGAAACAGCTGATCTTCCGGAGGCTGATCCACGTGCTAATTAGGCTGTACTGAAACTGAAACTGGCTGTTTGCTGTAAGGAGACAAATTGCTGGCAGACAGAGGTAAGATTTTTTTTCTTGTTCTCCTCCAAAACTAAGGTGCGTCTTATACTCCAGAGCGTCTTATATTCCGAAAAATACAGTACTTTAAATTTCAAATACTGGGGGATTTAATGCGTTCTTGAAATGTAAACAGAGGCAGAGAGGATGTAAGAGACCACAAAACCCCCTATTGCTTCTGTTTTGCCAAGAGGACTAACCATTTTTCTGTAAGAAATCTCAAGCACAAGAAAAATGAAAAATATGCCATAATGCAAGAGGATGTTACAGCCCTTTTCTATTTGGATGACAGCAAGAACAAGAGCCTAGTTTCTCACAGGCATAAGAATCATCTCAATGGAAAAGAAAACATCTGTATATGTTTATAGGTATGGTTTATTTTCCGTAGGGGATGGCTGAGGGAGACTTCTTTTCTTACATAGAAGTCAGGGGACTTTCCCGAGATCTTCCATCCAACCGCTAACAAAAGCCATATCTGCTTACTTTTAGTGATGTTGCTGCATCATATGCTTGAAAACTATGCTGTGATATGCCACTGTATACAATAGTAATTGTTTCAAATTTCAGTTGTTTTATTCAGTGAGAACGAACAGAATAAACTGGGGTAGTGGTAAAGGTGCTGGCTTATAAACCAGAAAAATGTGAGTTCTAGTTCTTTAGGCATGCAAGCTGGCTGGCTGAATTTGGGCCAATCTCTCTCAGTCCAATCCACCTGACAAGGTTGTTGTTTTGGGGAAAATAGGAGGAAGGAGAATTAGGCATGTTCATTGTGTTGTGTTTCTTACAGCTTTACCATTGTGCCAATGAGTTTAAAGCTAAAAAGTAAACTGTTCGAATGTCTCCTGTGAAGATTTTAAGAAATTTGGATCTGAAAACTCTAAATAATTACAGGTCCAGAGAACAGAAAATAAAATGGAGATCAGAATGCAAAATCTGAACCTTTTTCACTTGCCTTAAGACGTAGGAACAGTCCAGTTCTGCTAAATATTAGTGATCTCAAAGACAAAGGGACCTAAAGAGGAGCCGATGAACATAGTCAATCTGCATCTTCACTTTTTCTCTTTGCATACACAAGTTTCTCTATTTTTTCCTTAATATTACCTTACTAGTTATATCATATTTTTCACTAAACATAACCTTATAACTACTTTCAGTTCTGTATTTTTATTTTAAACATAGATTTATATGACAATTTGGTACAATTATCCAGAAATGTTTATCCTAACACGTTTTTCTTAGGCCAATACCTAGTGAGGAAGAACTGGTAGATGACTTAATTGAAGTGCTCTGGCAATTATTCAGGTGATTGGATTTCGTCCAAGACAGTAAGACCTACCATTAAGCCATCTCCAGGTGTTGTGCTATTAATATACCTATACTGTAAAACAGGGCTTTTCTTCTGTGAAGAAAGGTGCCGGAACGCACCCCCGTCGTCGCGCTAAAAAACCCCGGAAATGATAG